>APFE030944140.1:3058-72849 GCA_000404065.3 Pinus taeda
TCAGTTCAACTATAGAACTTCTTCTCGTCAGATATTCTGCTCTAACCCTTGAATAACTAGAACATCTTGCATTGATATGAAAAGGTCTACTCCTACTCCTCGATACAATATTTCTTGCCAACATCTCCATCATTGGATCATCATTTGTATAAGGATTTTCATCATCATTAAGAGCAATGTTATCCACGCTATGATCATTTGTGATTTTCAAATACTAACTTGCAGGATATTCTTCATCTTCCCCTTCCTTAGTGCTACTATCATAGTCCTTAGAATTCAAACTGAATGGAAAATTTCACTTGATGTTTATTGGGTATTCTTCCTCATGTGCATTTTCAGTGCTGCTCTCATAGTCCATAGAATTAGGACTACATTGAAAATGTGACTATTTACTTATTGAAAATGCTACATCTTATCCTTTGTCACTACTACCTTTATAGTCATTAGGATTAGGACTAAGTGCATCATCCTGTCCTTCATCACTACTGCTCTCCTAGTCGATAGGATTGGGACTAAGAGAACACCATGACACTTCATTCTTTTGAAATTTGACATCATGCTCTTCAACACTAATGGTCTCATAGTCCATTGGATTAGGACTAAGAGGACACTATGACACTCCATTATTTTGAAAATTTTCATCACGCTCTTCATCATTGCTGCTCTCATAGTCCTTAAAATCAGGACTAAGAGGACACTGTGACACTCCATTCTTTTGAAATTCATCATCACGCTCTTCATCAAAATTGCTCTCATGGTCCTTAGAATTAGGACTAAGTGGACACCGCGACACTCCATTCTTTTGAAATTCGTCATCATGCTCCTCATCACTGCTGCTCTCATAGCTCTTAGAATTAGGACTAGGTGGACACTGTGACACTCCATTCTTTTGAAATTCGTCATCACGCTCTTCATCACTACTGCTCTCATAGTCCTTAGAATTAGAACTAAGTGGACACTATGGCACTCCATTATTTTGAAATTCATCATCATGCTCTTCATCATTGCTGCTCTCATAGCCCTTAGAATTAGGACTAAGTGGACACTGTGACACTTCATTCTTTTGAACTTCATCATCATGCTCTTTATCACTGCTACTCTCATAGTCCTTAGAATTAGGACTAAGTGGACACTGTGACACTCCATTCTTTTGAAATTCGTCATCACGCACTTCATCGCTGTTGCTCTCATAGTCCATAGAATTAGGACTAAGTGGACACCGTGACACTTCATTCTTTTGAAATTCATCATCATTCTCTTCATCACTGCTATTCTCATAGTCCTTAGAATTAGGAATAAGTGGACACCCTGACACTACATTCTTTTGAACTTCATCATCATGCTCTTCATAACTGCTGCTCTCATAGTCCTTACAATTAGGACTAAGTGGACACCGTGAGACCCCATTCTTTTGAAATTCATCATCATGATCTTCATCACTTTTGCTCTCATAGTTCATAGGAGTATGACTAAGTGGACACCCTGACACTCCATTCTTTTGAAATTCATCATCATACTCTTCATCGTTGTTGCTCTCATAGTCCTTAGAATTAGGACTAAGTGGAATCCATGACTCTTTATTTATTTGAAATTCTCCATCCCCTCTTTCATCAATGCTACTCTCATAGTCCTTACTATTAGGACTAAGTGGAAGAATTGACTTTCTATTCATAGTGGAAAAAATTCCATTATATTCATCAATATCAATAGAGTTGTTACGCGATGAAGATGTTGATGCTATACAAAGCGAAACTTTACTATCAAGAGAATCCATCCCTTTCAAATAGAAGAGGTTAAATAATACAAATGCAGAGTCTCGTAAAGATATTATATAACTTAGAGAATGAAATTTTCGCTCCTAAATTTTTTGCCAAAATATTTCCCTCTAAAAATTTTGTTAGATTTATTTCCTATGTTTATTTCATTCTACAATTTATTGAAAAATGTAAACTAATTTTTTTTATGAAATAAATATTTAAAGTTAAAATTGTAAACTAAAACTTTTACCTAAGTTATTTTAATAGTTAAAGTATATAATATTTACTAAACAATTGATTTTTTTTTTAATACATTCTAAAACAAATTAATCCCACATTCACCCCACTATAAAATGATTCCATAATATTCACTTTATCATAGTTTCCTATATCACCATAAAAAATTAATATGTTAATTTTTTTTAAAATAAATTAATCCTACATTAACCGTACGGTAAAACATCTCTGTAATTTCACCTATATAATAAATTCCATTATCACTATTACTTGCATCACATCAAGGTTTTTTGAGGTTTGTTGGAAGACTTGGAGTGAATTTGTGGAGTAGCTACATTGCTATCAACAACATATTCAATGGAGGATTCATGCAATTGAAAGGATAGTTAATTTTTTTCCTTGAAAATTTTAATATTAAATAAGTTTAATGAAGTTTAATTTTTTTTTTAAATAATTTTTTTGTGGGAAAAATTTACCCAATATGTCTGTAGTGGACATGGTGGGCTCGATAAAGCTCGCAATGGCCAAATAGGCCCATAGGTTAGGGGCGATGGGGATGGCTGGCCTGCCCACCCGCAAGGTGGCAAGGCGATTCTCAGAATCGCCCCGACATCCAGCGGGGGTGAGGGCCGCCGAGGTGGTGTGGGGGGAGTTGTGCAACTCTTGCCATGCCACCCTAGTAGCTCGCCTGCCCACGAGGTGGTAGGACAATTCTCAGAATTGTCCTGCCACCTCGTGTGCTTGCGGGCCGCCAGGGTGACACAGGGGGGACTGCCACAACCTCCATCTGCACCACCCTAGGGAATCACCCTACCACCCAATGGGTGGGTGGGCCACTGGGGTGGCGCGGTGGGGGCTACCGCAGCCTCCCCCCACGCCACCCTAGGGAATCACCTTGCCACCCCGTGGGCGGGCGGGTTGCCGGGGTGGCATCGGGTGGCTGTTGTAACCTCCCCCCATGCCACCTCAAGGAATCACCCTACCACCGCAAGGGTGGGTGGGCTTCCGGGGTGGCACGGGGGGGCTATTGTAGCCTCCCCCATGCCACCCCGATGACCTGCCCACCTACAAGGCGGCGGGGCGACACAATTGTCGTCCTGCCATGCCATGGGCAGACGAGTTGTTGGGGTGGCCTTGGGGGGGGGGGCTCCCACACCCTCATCCCACACCACCCTAGCAACCCGCCCACCCACGTGGTGGCTAGGCGACACAAATATCACCCCGCGAGTAGGCGAGTCGTTGGGGTTGAATGTGGGGTGTTGCTGCAGCACCCCCTATGCCACCCTGATTGCTCACTAGCATGTGGGATGACGTAGGGGGGGTTGCCGCAGGAATCACCCCGCCACCCCGTGGGTGGGCCGACCATCAAGGTGGTGCAGGTTGCCCACCACCACGTAGGCCGCTGGGGTGGCGCGGGCCGAGGATGGGCGGAGGGCAGTGGTTAGGTCACTATGGTGGGCTAGGGGGCTAGACCCAATGACTGGCTTGGTTGGATGGCTGATCTTCAGGGGGCGGTGACAAGGTGATGTAATTTTTATTTTTTATTTTTTTCGAAATTATTATAATTTATAAAATCAATTATCATTTATCGTTTTCATTGTTAATTTAAGTTAATATGTTTTCGTCATTTATTGATTTATGTGTTTCTTTTTTTCAAGAAAATGGCATCAAAGAAGATTTCTGTAAATCTTTCTGGATGAAAGACTCTTAAAGGTGGATCTTCAAAAAACATTGGTGAACAAACTCCACCTGAGCTAATGGCTACAAATCTTTCAAGTGCCTCAAATGATAAGAAGATAATTTCATACTCGAAGAAATCAAAAGAAGTGAAATTTCCATCAAAAATCTGTTATGTGAAAGAAAGAGAAAGCCAAAATGTGCAGATATATCTATATATTGGTATACCTAATGATAATGGAATTTATGACGTGATGGGAAGAGTCATAGAAATGTGTTTGGTATGAAACAGTGAAGTTGTTTACATACAAAACCAACCAAGTCACATGAAAGGATTAAATACCAGTTAGCATATTCATTGTATGACACGAGAGAGGTATCTACAAAGTCATGTAAACAAATTGTAAATGATTTTGGATTGTAGATTACTGTGGTGTGGTTTTTGAGAGGAGTTCGGATTTTCCACAGTGCTCATCTTTAATATGTTGACGTTTCGAGTCTATACCCAGACTCATCATCAGGACTTATGTAAATGAGATGAAAAAAAATATCGTAAGTATTGTTATTTATATTTGTGTTTTGCATTCTTGTAACTGTCTCACTATATTTCTTAACTTTGTTTCTATTGAAATATGATATTTTGTTTGGCAGAATTTTGTTGAAAGTTATTCAATTAGGTTGGGAGGCATTCATTTCATAGAGCATGATATTATGAAAGTTGTCAGCATTCTACTCAGTGTCAGAAGAAGATATGGCGAACAAGCAAAATGTAGAAATTGACGATGCTACAAACCTACATCCAAGGGATCAGAAAAAAAGGCCTCTAGTGGACAAAGCTAGCAAGGGTAGACAAGTTACTTTTGAAGATGAGGAAGTTGAAACTGACAGTGAGGAATATGTTGTCGTTATTGAAGATGACATTGGAAATAAGAAGAGTCATAAAAGACCAAAAGTAACAATGCCCAAGAATAAATATGTTACAGTTAATGATGAGAATGTTATGAAAAATAAAAGTAAAGTTGAACATTTTAAAGTAGTCATTATCAACAGTCAAGAACCTAGTGAAACTTCAAAAGAAAGAAGAGAAAACATTACACTAGGAGATGATTTAGGGGATGGCATTATCAAAACAAAACAAAATTCCATTCGACAGAATTTGAAAAAGAGAAACTTAATTGAGGGTGGTCGTACATTTCAGATTAATGTCAGACAAATCTATAAGGCAAGTGAATGACAATGTCAATATCAAATCAGAAAGCCACATCATCTTCATATTCACAACTTGAAGACATTGATGAGGTACAATCCATATGCTCATGTGGTTAGTTATGTGCTTCTTGTTGATCTAGATCAAGTTCGCAACAAAGAAGCACATGATAAGTCAAAATGTTTTGAATACAATTATTATGTGTTTGGGCGGAACCATTTTGTAGAAGCTCAAAGACAATTGATGGAGGAATATCCCAATAACCCACATTTTTAAACAATGAAATGTATCATTTATGTTGGTTTATCAGATATAGAAGCAAAGTTAGTGGCATGGGATCATAACTCAGATAATGAATATAGGATGTCTATGAATTTCATCCAAAGGGTTATATTTGTTCGTAGTGAATTTGAAGAAACTTGTGTTGGGGATAGGATAATTGTTACTGTAGATTTATAAAGGGAATGTTATATGGAAATAGGCTCTCAAATTGAAGATAAAATCAATTCAAAAGGTGGAAAAGGCGACAAATTTAGTGATTTATTCAGAGGTGTTGATAACATTTTCCAATTGGAATTTAGAACTAGAGAGATATGGGAGTTGATCAATGAGATTTTTAGCATGTGGGAAAACATTGGCATTAAAAACCAGAAGGTCCAAAAGTATAAGCCATTGATATGTAGCAATAGTAAATCAAGCCCTAATGAAGTACCTTCCAGAAGATATGTCTATCACACCTTGGAGAGCATTGCAAGGAGTGAAGGATGAAAAAATTGTCAAAGAAATATTATCTCATGTGAGGTCAGGGGAATTATCATTGGAGGAAATGTCTGAGGAATTTCAAAAGTAAGTTTGTTGAATTATTTTTATTTATTTCTAGATTATAATTTTCTTTTAAATATAACACATTGTTCTTGGTAGTATTTGTTATACATATCATTATATTAACTTCTTTTACTTTATCTATGCAGTCACAAAGTTTACATGAAAATTCAAGAAGAAATGGTTAAATTGTTAAATGAATATAGTTGGGATGATGTTGTACACAACTATCCAGATTTAAGTTTTACATCAACATTAAAAAAAAAACTTATCTTGCATTTAATAAGGTATGTTGATTTATACATTCATTTTTATTCATCTGTGTACTATTTTTATACACATATATTTGTTTATTTATAAAAGATGAAGAAGGATGATAATGGAGTTCCAGATAGATTCAGAACCTTTATTGAAAAAATAAAGATCGAAAGACTGAAGAAGCAACGTCTTAAGAAAGTTGAACTTGATCCAAATCTTACTCATTTTATTTGGAATGCGCTAGACACTATTCAATATCAAGTAATACAAGACAACTGTGAAGACATTTCTAAACTCATACCTAAAAGGGATTATGCCCTAGTTATTGTAGATATTCCCCATGGTTCAATATTCCAAACATTGACTATGATAGTGACCCTTATACTTATCAAGATCTTAGTAAAATGGTTGTGGGATTTCTAGAAGTCACATAATCACCGTTATGGAGATTTATGACATTTCATTCAGACACACAATTGGCAATGTTATTGTCAAGCTTCAAGGGGAAAATGAATTCAAGGATGCAGCTTACATGGTAAGATGTTTAAAATGTATATTTGATTAATGTCGAAAAATTTATTTATGTACAAGTTAATTGAACTTTTACTATTTCATGTTACAGGCAAAAGTCAAATCTTCTTAACCGTGAACATCAACTATTTATAAATGATTGTGAGTTCATCCATATTGATAGTTGGGAAAAATATGATAGCTATATGTCTATGATATTTAATCGGGTAGATGGAAAGAGTCATAGCCAAATACTGACTTATGATGTTGTTGTGATAAAACTAACATATGAAGACAAAGAAGCAAAAAGAGAGATAGTTAACATTTATCAAAAACCATAGTTATTGATTAACTATCTTATAGACATATGTTCAAATGAAGGAGATTGGGTTCTGGATTTATTTTTTGGCTCAGGTAAGTTTTATTATATGGAATTGAATTTCAATATGTTATCTCTTAATTAATATGTCATTGTACTAATTTACTTCATTATTTCTTTTGTGCTTGATAATTAGGTACAACACTAGCATGTTACCTTCAAAAAGGAAGAAATTGCATTGCAATTGGAAAAGATCAAATACAGTGCAATTTCATTCAGCGAAAAATTAATGCTCTTCAATTTCTTCCAGATGCAATGCAAGAAATTCGGTTGAAGAAAGGGGGATTTAGTGAATCACGTGTGGCAAAAAAGGCAAAGGAACCCCAACCACCATTACACGGAATGATTAGAAAGGCATACATTGGGAGATTCGCAGACATCAAAGATCCATTAGAAAAGGAAAATGAGCAAAATGAAGAAGAAAATATTGTGGAAGAAGACAATGATGGAACTCTAGAGGATGGAGAGTTTGGATTACGTGACATTGTTAATTAAATTCCAGTTCTGCTTGGAAATCAAGCTCACTTTTTCTAACTATTAATTAGTTATACTTGTAATGTTTTGAATTTGACATTTTATGGGAAGAACATACACTCAATTAAGGTTGTTATGCATTCAATGTTTGTATTATGTGATTTTCATATTAATTTTTATGTTAATCATTATTTTTGAAAAAAAAATGATTATTATTATTTTTCTGATAGGAAATTCATAAAAAAAACTATTATTTAACTATTTTTAGTTAAAAATTTCCTATAAAAATTGTGATCTTTACATGTCATTTCTAGCAAAAAATTATCAAAACGTGTAGTTTTTTAGTTATATTTATGTTAAAAATGGTTATTTTTATGACAATTGCTAAAAAATATTGTTTTTTAGAGACAATTATTTCATGTGGATTGAAAAATTAATTAACGATGTATAAATATGTAGAATATCAAATTTAAAATATCAACCTTTTTCTTTAAATATGCAAAACAATAAAAACCTCACTATAAATAAATAAATAAAAACAAGAAAATATGAAAAGGACCACTTCAAAAATTATTAAATTTAGAAAATAATTATTTACATTTCATACATTAGAAAATTAAAAGTAAAAAAAAAATCCTTTTAAAAAAGGGTCTGGTGTAGAATTACCACCTTTTTAAATCAGCATGAAAATCACTACCATTCTAAAACACAATGTACATAAAAAAATTTATAGTGCCAAAAACTACACTCTAAAAGAAACGTGTTCTGCATCACCCCTTTTCAAAATCGGGTCAGTTTCTTACTATATCTACGAAACGGGTAACAGTATTAGTTCTCCTTTCAGAGTTTACATTGCTTATGTAAATTCCCTCTTTAGAATGGAGAAGGGTTTCTGAATTTTTGCAAGAACAAACTTAAATTGCACTAATATATTTAACTGTTTCTTAATATTAAGTTGAACCACTTGCATTTTCGCGATGAGTAGAGCTACAGTTTATCAAGTAATATTGATATGAACTTAAACAGGAACACAACAAATTACAAATATAACCATAAATATAGTAATGCAGCAGAAATAAAACTTCATTTCATTAATATCAAAATACTAAATATGCTTACAAACAAAATGGAAATAAACTAGCTTCAGCGATGGTAGCTTATCTCTAAGAAGAGATGTGGCAGCTACATGCCTTTGAACTATGTTACAATGAGGCTCCAATGCCAATTTAGTATTGAGAAACAATGAAAAACCCTAAACATCCAAGAACCTAACCCTAGTAGATGAAGCACCAAACCTGTGGGCCCCATTTGGGTAAATTGGTACATCAATTTCCCAGGGTCATAACTTTGGCATATGATCTTCGTTTGGCTATCATAATACCTTGTTTCAAAGAGCTTGAAGAAGAGGCCGAAAACATAAAGGCATGCAAATTTGGGTCTTTTTCAATCTCTCTTTTTCCCTAAAAATGTAATTTAGGGTCTTAAAAAGACTTTAGAAGTTCAGGATCTGAAAGACTGCCAAAAATAGTAAATTGTACTACAATTAAGGAAGTTGAAAAACTAAAACAGATAGTGTTGGGGGTCCAAGTGGATTAGGAGGATGACCACCAATATCCGCCTGGATCAACTACTATTGTATTTATCTATCTATTTTCTTTTAATGGAATTGTTATATGTTTTTGTTCACTTGTATTTGTGAAAATCAATATATCATGATCACTATTGATATGCTTGATTTAAAATTTTCTTTATATTGGGAGAAACGAGATATAAAACATATGTGAGGTTATAAAAAAATAATTTTATTAACTATTTAATTAAATTAATTTTATTTAATTGCACTTATATCAAGATTGCATAATGATCTATATTTTTGCGTTAATTGTGAGATTTTTGTAGAACATATGTCATCAGCTTACCCAGGTATAACAAGTAGTCTATAGTATATTTTATTTTAGTTGTCATTACATATTGAAATACATTATCACTTTCCATTCCACTCTCTATAATTTTACTCAAGGGAAACCCGTCCCATAATCTCATTCAGAGCCACCATTCCAAATGGAAAAGGAGTTGATTTAGGGTCATGACCGGGTGGTTTCCCCCATTGTCGATGAATTCATTTAGGACTATCAACATGATCATCACTATATGCGACAATAGTGATGGACCTTAAAGGTCCATCATAATCATGATGCTCACCAATGATCTTTTTTTTGTAGTGTGGCCAACACATAGAAAATGTAGCTCCATTGGCTGTTCTAGTATAGGTATAAAGTATAACATAAAGGAAGAAAATTATTGCAAAAGGTTGATATCAAAATCCTATGCATTAAAGTCTAGCATAGATATGGGACAGATAATGTAAATGAAATTTAGAAAACATGGAGTGCATTTGAATCCTTCTATCTCATACATTATAGGCACCATTTATCAAAACATGACATAGATGAATATAAAACTTTGAGATTAAGTCCAATAGCTAAAATTACACGCCTTTTGAGAGGAAGGAAACACATATGAAAAAATAAACAAAGATATAATCACATACTACAGATTTCAGCATTTGGAATCACTAGAACTTCTTTATTAATCTTTGAAAAAGAGCATGCATCTCATAGATCTTTGGACACTTGTAAAACCACCTCTAGAACCAAAAATTTGAACCCTTACAATTGAGTCCCTTATGCCTTTTATATAGTCTCCCCAAAAATGAGAACAACTTACAAAATATTCCTTCTTGAAAATCTCATAACTACCTAACCACTCAATAATTCAAGAGTTTTTCTAGCACAGTTGTCTTAGTTATTACCTAAAAATATTGATTCCATACTTCAAACAAAATATCTACAAAATTTTCAACGATATGGATTGTTATGATTAGCATATCAAAATATATTCATTGTTGTTGGACTAGCTGTTTTGGAGGTGACCACAACTCTATGATTCATATTTGTCATAGATTAATGAATTGGTCACACTTTTGTGACACTATTCGATTCGTTGAAGGAGAGCAGAAAAAATATTGATAGGCTATCTTCAAATAGGTGATATTATTGTAATTCATCCTATCAAAAAGTAAAGTATTTACTAGCCATAGTAATTGGAAATCCCTCTACAAATAGTTGACTATGGTACTTCTTCTAAGGGTGGAAGCCTTTTCATGAGAAGACTCCCCCTTACTCTTAGCTTCTACTAGTAAATGTTGATATTGTTCCCATGGAAGTAGGTTCCCTTGAAAACAAGTGGGAAACCTTGTCGTAATCCTATGATAAAAAATTGAGTTAAATGAAGCTACAAGTTTCAATAAATCACCTAAATACTCCTTTGCTTTGGCCCTAAATGTTTATATTTGAATCATCTTAGAGACTTCAACAATTGTCCCTATCATGTTGATGATGTCCATTTCCCTCAAATCATTGGCTAATTTCTCATTGAGGTTCCTGATGTTGGCATGATGATACAGATATTGTCCTTAATGGCAACTCACTCAGATGATAGATCGTAGTGCAGCAGGTCAATAGCCAATAATTAATGATTAGAGAGAGGTATACGCAGGTTCACCTTGGCAAAGTAGCATATACACGTGAGTTAATAAACCAAAAGGAGCGTATAATGTACACACACACTTTCACAAAAGAAAAGGCATGTATATCTTGGAAAACTAACGTTTGGTCCAAGGTATTTGGTCCACGGTATTTTGATCCATCGTATTGGTCCAAGGTATCTAATCCGAGGTATTGACTCCAAGTATTTAGTCCAAGGTATTGGTCCTAAGTGGTTTTTGTCTATGGTATTGAGAAATGCCTAAGACTATAAAAGTACGAGAAGATCATTAGGCTAGGGTGTGCAAGTGTTGAGTAACTGATGAAGTGTGAGATCTAGTATGCAGGTTATGGGTTTGTGATGCTTTTCTTGATATGAACCAAGGATGCACCTATGTGTATGATGATGGATGATGGATCAGGATCTTAAGGCTTGGAATGTATTATCATTATATAGTTTGATCATTGATAGACTAGATCTAAATACTGAAACATGTTTTATTTTGCAAATGTTATGATCTGGGTATGACTGAATTCTGAAATAGTTGTGAAGTGTTTAAGTTAGTATTTGCATATATGTATGTGGTTTCACTTTGGTAAAAGTGTGTATAAACTCTGGTTCAGTTCATCAGAGTATGTTATACATTATGAAAAATGACATCTAAATTTGCAATTGGTTCTAGTGGTTGTTGAAGAGTTCTGGGTTCTTCTCTGTGTTTTGGTGACTGTATTTTGATGACAGGGCTTCAGCGATTCAGTGATTCAGAGATTGATGATTGAATGCAAAGGTTGTGTTCTAGTGGTAATTGATTTTGAGCCTCAATGTTGTTGATGGGTCCAATATGAAAATTTGATGAAATGTGGCCTTCAGATTATGGTGTTGTATTCTAGGAGTATCTAGTCTGAAAATTTATGAAACGTGGTCCTTGGAGGAAGAGTGAAGGTTGGAGCCTTTAGTAGGCTAGTGCCTACGTACTAGTAAATATATCAGCTAGTACAAGAGCCAGGGGGTTGTAGCTCCTTCCAGTAGAAGCTGGAGAATGAGAGAAGTTTGTAGCCTTCTGCAGGTGGGTGCCTGCATACTAGTATGAGTCTGCACCAGTACAAGATTGTAAACAGGTTTTTCTTATATTAAAAGAAGATAGCAATAGGTGGTTTTTGTCCCACATTGGGTTTCTGCCTTAAACCTTGGTGTTCATGTGTTTCTCATGTGTGATGGTCTATTCTATTTTTATTGCGCCTGGTTACTGTTTATATGGTTAATGATGTTCTGATGCACTGATTAGAGATCAACATATGATGAATTAATTTAATCATAAGTTTGATGGATATTGCTAGTTGTATTAAACATAGTTTCATGTACATGCGAGTTCCCTTAACTAAAGTAGCTTATATGAATCTGTTTATGGAAACAAAAAATTTATTGATTTGACAATACTGATTCAGCCCCCCCTCTCAGTATTATTTCCAAAAATTGGTATCAAAGAAGGTCCTTCAGAAGAAGCTTGATCACTTGAAGGGAGATCCATCAAAATGAATAATAAAGACAGCATGGGATCGATTAGACCACTAATATTTGATGGGAGCAATTTTGCTTACTCGAAAATAAGAACCACAACCTATCTACAATCAATTGGAACAGATGTTTGGGAAGTTCTGGAAAAAGGATGTACATTTCCAATAGCAATTCCTACAGATACAGCAAGTAAAAACGGTTATGAAACCAATGCCAAAGTTGTCACTATTTTATTGGGAAGTTTTTCATAATCAGAGTTTGTCAAGGTCATGCAACTCAAATCAGCCAAAGAAATATGGGACAAAATCGTTCTGAGCTACGAAGGAGACTCTCAGGTAAAATGTGTTAAGCTTCAAACTCTCAAAATTCAGTATAAAACTCTTAAGATGCATAGTGATGAAAGCATAGCTAGTTACTTCCTACATATAGATGAGATTGTCAATTGTTTGAAGAATCTGGCTGAAGAAATTAAGGAATTTGTCCTAGTTGAGAAAGTTTTGAGATCCTTGTCTGCTAAATTTGAACCCAAAGTGTCTGTTATAGAAGAAAAACTAGATTTGCACAATAGCACTATGACGTAGCTTCATGGAATCTTAATTACCTTTGAGATGAGAAAAGGAGGACCATCAGATAAGAGAGAAGCTACATTTAAAGCATCAATAAAGGGAAAAGAAAAACTCCATGAATCAGGACACATTTCAGAAGAAGATGAGGTAAATTTTGTCAAGAAGCTTCAATAGGGTTCTGGAAGGTTCAAAGTTAAGCTACCTTTCAAATGCTTTTCTTGTGGTAGAGTTGGTCATTATGTTGCTAGATGCCCTCATAACAAAGGAAATATGTCTGAAGAAGGTAACAGAAGTTATTATACTCATGATGATAGTGATGACTTGTCCAATAGTGATGAAGATGATCAAGAAATTAAACTACTCATGGCATATGAAAATAATGGCTTAGAGAAGGAAGATTTCCTTAAAGAAATCAGACACTTAAATCAGTTTGGCAGAAAAGGATACAATAATAAACACAGTGACACATCAACTCACTGAAAAGGACAAGCACAATGAAGTGTTAGAATGTGAAGTGGTAAATCTAAGAAAAGAACTTGAAAAGACAAAGACTCTGAATCTTAGATTTGCTAAAGGATCATAAATGTTAAATGAAATCCTCAAAGTTCAACGTTCACCCATTATAAAGACTAGTCTTGGTTTTCATGAAGGTGAATCTAGTTCAAAAGGTAAGGTAATAAACTCCAATGAAAAAAGTGAGATGCTCAACAAGGAAATAGAAAGTTAACCGCATCAACAACCAATGAAAGAGATTATTCAAAGAAAAATATTTTACTCCTAACTGTGGAAGTAATAGTCGTTCATTTACGTCAAATAATGATTTTGAATGTTTTATATGTCATAATTTTGGACATGTTGTAGCCAAATGCAAAAGTAGAATGGTTCAAGACCATCACAGAAAAATCATCAAGTTCCACGTACTTTAAGGGATATTGTTTTGCTTGTAATATGTTTGGTCACAAAGCTATTGATTGCAATAAAAGGAATATGAAACATGTAAGACGTTATGCATGTAACAAGTTTGGACATAAAAGTAAAGGAATGCAGGAGAAAAATTTGAACACCAAACCAAAAGGAGAATACATCATCTCAATCCTAGGTATTGAAGAAGACAAAATTATTGTCAAATAGATGTGGCATAGCTTAGTTTGCAGACATAACAGACCCAAGGGAAGTTGTAAGTGTAAAACTTCAGTATTCCAATTTTCATACGCACCTATTATGAAGAGAAGTCGTGTATATACACGAGTTAGATGTTGCACAGTTGCGCATATGGTGTTTTGATGAAAAATCAGTAGTACAAACTACAGAAAAGGACTTTGATATGGTTTAGTCGCTTATCTGCTCTATTTGATGATGGTATGGCATAGGTTCAGGGGGAGCATATGCTTCTAATAATGCATTGTTGGCATTATCTTAGAATATCTTGGTACAGATCCGCATAATTGTCTTCATTTAGGTGACCCTCTTAATGATGGAAATATACATGTAGTTGATGTTGCTGACAGATGCTTATGGTGAAAATAATATATGGTGTATGATAATTAATTACTATCATGGTCTTGTTTAGGTCTTTGGTCTCAATTTCATATGATGTAATTTGTACCCCCACTATGCATGGGAAGGATGATGTAATAATTTCTATATTAGTCATGTATAAACATTTCATATATCCCCACTTGGTTGGGATATTGATAGATGTATGAGTAATTGGTGATAAGAAGGTCATACTCACTTAGTTAAGTTGTAGAGTCGTGTTATTCTTTTGAAAAATATTTTTGCAGACTCTGCATGTGCTCAAGGGGAGTATGGACGGATTGGTACATCTTAGCATGTACAAAAGGGGAGCTCAATTAGAGATTTCAACATGTACCTAGGGGGAGTATGGACAACATCAAAGGGAGAGAATATCTTGGTCCACCCTTTGCCCTTGATGTCAAAGGGGGAGAGTGACTTGGTGTTGTTGTTGCCATCAAGTCCAAAGGGGGAGATTGTTGGCATTATGATACAGGTATTGTCCTTGATGGCAACTCACTCAGATGACAGATCATAGTGCAACATGTCAATATGAAAGAATTAATGATTAGAGAGAGGTATACGTAGGTTCACCCTGACAAAGTAGCGTATACACACAAGTTAATAGACCAAAAGGAGGGTATAACATACACACGCACTTTCACCTAAGGAAAGGCGCGTATATCTTGGAAAACTAGGTTTTGGTCCAAGGTATTTAGTCCATGGTATTTTGATCCATGTTATTGGTCAGGTATCTGGTCTGAGGTATTGACCCCAGGTATTTGGTCCAAGGTATTGGTCCTAAGTGGTTTTGGTCCATGGTATTGAGAAAGGCCTAAGACTATAAAAGGAGGACAAGATCGTTAGGCCACGGTGTGCAAGTATTGAATAGCTGATGAAGTGTGAGATCTAGTATGTAGGTTATGGGTTTGTGATGATTTTCTTTATCTGAACCAAGGATGCACCTATGTGGATGATGATGGATGATGGATCGGGATCTTAAGGCTTGGAATGTATTATCATTATGTGGTTTGATTATTGATATACTAGATCTGAATACTGATGCATGTTTTATTTTGCAAATGTTATGATCTGGGTATGACTAAATTCTGAAATATATGTGAAGTGTTTAAGTTAGTATTTTGCATATCTGTACACGGGTTTGATTTGGCAAAAGCACGTATACACACTGGTTCAGTTCATCAGAGTAGTGTATACATTATGAAATATGATATCTGAATTTGCAGTTGGTTCTAGTGGTTGCTGCAGAGTTCTGGGTTCTACTCTGTGTTCTGGTGACTATGTTTTGATGACGGGGCTTCAGTGATTTAGTTGTTGGGTGATTCAGAGATTGATGATTGAGTGCAAAGATTGTGTTGCAGTGGTGATTGATTTTGAGCTTCAATGTTGTTAATGGGTCTATTATGAAAATTGGACGAAATGTGGCCTTCAGATTATGGTGTTGTGTTCTACATGTACCCAGTATGAAAATTTATGAAACGTGGTCCTTGGAGGAAGAGTGAAGGTTAGAGCCTTCAGTAGGCCGACACCTATGTACTAGTAAATATATCAGCTACTAAAGGAGCCAGGGAGTTGTAGCTCAATTCCTATCGAAGTTGGAGAACAAGAGAAGTTTGTAGCCTTCTACAAGTGGGTGCCTGCGTATTGGTATGAGTCTGCGCTAGTACAAGATTGTAAACAGGTTTTTCTTATATTAAAATAAGACACCAACTGGTGTTTTTTGTCCTGCATTATGTTTCCACCTTAAATCTTGGTGTTCATGTGTGTTTCTCATGTGTGATGGTATGTTATGTTCTTACTGCACCTGGTTACTGTTTATATGGTTAATGAAGTTCTGATGCACTAATTAAATATCAACATATGATGAATTAATTGAATCCTAAGTTTGTTGGATATACACTAGTTGCATTAAACACAGTTGTGTGTACACACCAGTTCCCTTAACTGAAGTAGAGTATATGAATTTGTTTATGGAAATGAAAAAGTTATTGATTTGCTAATACTAATTCACGCGCGTGCGCCCCCCCCCCCCCCCCCTCCCCTTCTTAGTATTATCTCGACAACCTGATATATTTATTTTCAAATCCTGGTGTTTTTACCATCTTTGTCTTTAGGTGATAGGATAAAGAACTTACTCTCACTGACTACAATTTTTTTCTCTACAACTAGGGTCATATGCTCCCATATTTTCTTTAGTTCAAGAATAATTTCATCCCAAATTATATGCCTAGCCTAGATGAGAGACATACTACCCTTCAACTTATTTTTAGTTCTTTGATCTCCTCATTTGGATTCACCAAGAATTGGTTCATTTTCTCCACATTCCTCCTAGTTGTGTCAAGTTGCTTCTCCTTTCTTGTGAGCACATGTTTGGAGTTCTCTAGATCAATTTGCAAGTTTTTGACCTCACCATATAATAGCTGCAATTTAGTGAGAGTCTTGGTTATTTGTTAAATGGGATTCTATGGGTTTTCTAACATAATCACTGCACATATGTGAGAATCAATTTTCTGCAAGAGTTTTTCCACATGTTTTTTTTAGGGCCACCACCTCACTATTTTTTTCTATTAGTTCCTTGGTGAGGATTTCTTTTTCACTCTCTACGTGGGACATCTCTTTGAACTACAAATGTTGAGATGTAGGCATTTTTTTTCATCAACTCCTAGATTTCAGATTGTGAGCTCTAAATGATGGCTCCCACAACAAATTTATCATTTGGGTTTACCCCCAATTTGACAATTAATTCTTTGAAGCTTTCACTCAGTAAGTGAAGAGCTCTAGAGTTGGTATTTTCTCGCTTTACCCGAGTGGTAAATTTTTCTAATAGTTTCTCATCCTTACCCATAGTCACAACACTTTTACTCAACTCACTATAGAGCATTTCTCCAGCCTACTTGTGCCAATTTATTTTTTCCTTTAAAGGGATGCTATGCATATCTAGTGATAGAACCACAATCCTAAATTGTGATCCTAATGGGAGGGACTCTACTAAAGGAGGATACATAGAGGATTTCATATTATTTATTTCGAGTTCCATGGTAGTTAGGAGCCTAGTCTAATAAGGAACCGTATTTGATGCCAGCTACTGCAACATTTCGTCTCTGGCCTTTTTTTCTTATCTTCTATAATTTTCCATTCTTCTGATTAAAGGCCTCCTCCTGATGCACTTCCCAAAGTGCCCAATATTTTCACCCATGTGGAAGTAGAAGTGGCAACTTTAAGAGACTTCTAGGAGTACCTTGAAGCTTGGTTGATCCAAGTTCCTCTTAGTCAACCTGGTCGCGATCTCCTCCTCGGCCTACTCTGGGATCTTAGCCTTGTTTTTCAATGATGCCTCATCCATTTATGTCTCTCCAAATTCGTCCATGCTTCTCTTTTGAGTCCTTTCCTTTGAGGTTGGTATCTCAATTTCCATTTCTGTATTAATGGTCCAAGAATCTAAATTAGCCTTCCATTCAAATTTGGTTTTATACTCATGCTCATAAGCAGAGACATTAGTATCCCTTATCCTATTTGATATGAAACCATGGGGATCATAGCACCACATCTCTCCCATTTCAAAATTAGGCTCTTTCAACATGTCTTCTGCTTGTTGAAAGGCTTGTTTGGTGTTAAATATGAACAAAATTACTTGTGGGTCCCATTAATAAGTATATTTTGAAGTTCATTATGCTATCCTCTAGCCCTTATAACTATCATTTTCTCACATCAATTCACATGTTTAGTCATAATATGAATAGTAATAAGATTAGAAGGTGTTTTTCGATGTGATTAAATTGTAGGAAAAAGAGGCATTTACTATGCAAGGGCTTGATGGAGACAACCAAGAGAGAATCTAGGGGGCTTTTCCACCTCCTTAACTCTCTAACTCAGCTTAGGATCATAGTATCCTCACTCATGGCTCAAATTCACTCGTAGATAAGGGACTCCAAGTCCATGTGAAGATCAAGGAGAACTGGATCCACAATTATTGATATCTTGGTGAGAATCACTCCCATTTTTAAGGGACCTTCCATCAAGTTCCTTTTTGTATAAATAAACGAGTTGAAAGCCTCATTAGGATTCAAGTTTTTTATTCAGAGAAGATTACCTACTGAGACTAGTGCTTGACATTGTTATTCTTTACTTTCATGTGATGTATGAGACTACTATTTTCTGTAAATGAGAAATTTTCTACTGATCTGCATCTGAGCTAGTTTTAAAGGGTTGAAGCCCTTGGGTTTGGGCCCAACTTAGAGGATTTAGTCCATATTATATATTTATTTCATGTTCTTATTTCAAATCATTTCATGTCTTTCTCTTTTTTTAGTAGATGTTAAGCTATAAAAACTTTTGACTGTAGGCTTCCCTCTCAGCTCTCTTGCGCGAAGAGTGATTGGAAAGATTCATAATCTTAGTCCAAAAACATTTGTTTATAATTCTTTTAAATATATAGATTTTAGGTGTAATCCTTTTGCATGTTTATTCTATGCAATTTAGGAGTTAGTTTAGTGATCATAGTAGTGTTGTGGAATAGAGTAGATTTTAGTCAAATTCAACTCATCGTTTCCATGATAGTTTATCTCACTATGTTTTTGGGCGTTTGATGCATTTATTTGGATAGATTTAGGGTTGTGTTAATATGAAAGTGTGGTCACATATTTTAATCTCCACCTGGACCTTTCCATAATCTTCCTTTGCACCTTACATTACTCCCAAAATTTTCTTCCACGGTCATTCTATTAAGGCAAATAGAGGACACTGTGCGCATTTCCCTTGGAGCGATATAGACCTCTGAGAGGTTCTAGGGTTGGCTAGGGGGATCCCCTAATATTAATTCAGTTCCACCTATTGTCATCCATCTTTTCCTACCCTCAAGACACTATTTCTACCCACAAAAGGCTCTTGCAACCCCTCCGATAGAAAAACAAAGCTTCCTCTAGTAGCCTCTTGTAGCATTGTTGTTTTCAACCAGTTTTTCTCACCACTTTGATCTTAGCCTATTTAATTTGAATGATTTCCCCAACTTGTGATTTGACGATTAAAGAAGGCTCTTAGACCACTCCAGCCTCCTCCTTTCCTCACCGAAAAAGAAAGTTAGAATTAGTGTTCTTTTCATAAGCACGTTAAAAGCTAGATTTCTTATTTTCAAAAAATGTAAAGTAAATCAATGATTCATGCAAGTAGGTCACTTATTTGATTAAATTTGTAGAGTATAGTGGTTTTAATTATGCAAGTAGACTAGCCCTTTCTCTTTCATGGAATGGCAATTAACAACTACATTTGAATGAATGACATTTTCACTTTCGTAGTTAGAATCAGGTTCAATTATGTTTTCTTAAGAATTTTTCACTATAGTTATTTAGAGGAGCAGTCTCTGAACACCTTGATTTGATTCCACGAATAAGGGTGACATGAGTAAAATCTAACTTATAGTGCATATAGCACTGTCAACTCTAAGTTTGTATGAACATCGAGTTGATAATTTGATTTGAGGAGCCCTTAGGAGTTATAGCGCTCTTGGTGCAATACCAGGGATCATCACTTTTTGGCAGCATTGTCAGGGAGGTGTCTAAGTAGGTGTTGTTTATGCAGAAGTAAATTTTTTTTTTTCAGTTTTGCATTAGTCTTATTATTTTAAGAAAAGTGAAAAATTCAAAAAAGAAACTTGTTCTTTCATGCCTAGTAGAATTAAGCATAACCAATGGAAATTTAGGAATAACCTTTTAGATAAAATCAAATAATAATATACATATCAAATTAAAATATGTAACATATAAGTAGTAGCTATAAATTAAGAATCAACTTACCTTGTAAATTAAAATAAAGAATAAATTTTATTGACAAGCACATAAAAAATTTAATACTTACAGTAATCTTACCATATAACAATATTTTTAACCATGGATATTCACTCCAATTTTAGCTTACATATTATTAGTTGTAAATAGGATTTGTTACAATACGGTGGACCAATACCATGGCTCATCGATACCACATTCCCAAAAACCATCTCTCATTTCACAATCAAAATATTCCGTTACTATTTTATTTGAATTTAATTTATAATATTTTTTTAATTAAATCTAAAAGAAAAAAGATTATAATTACTTTTGAGATATATAAAAACCCTCTATCACATTAAGATATACAAGATATTAAATAGTACCTATACATTATGATCCATTTTATTATATAAAATTAAAATAATAATTTTGTAACCACACTTAGATTTCATTAATAGCACATAAAACTTATATTATAATAGGAAAATATTTTTTCAAATGAGAATCCATTTTACCATATAAAATTAAAATAAAAAAAATTTGTAACCACATTTAAAGCTCATTAATAAGCACATAAAAAATTAATACTTATAATATAAAAAGAATTTAAACATTGGTATTCACCTCTTACTTTACCATGTATATTATTAACTTTCTTACAACACCATATTCAATAAAAAAAAAAAAAAGAATGTCAACATTTATTAGTAAAAATAATAAAATAAAATAAAAAATTTCAAACATATAAAAACATAAAATAATAGAAAACAACATAAGGAAAAATATAAGCATTTAAAAAATATAAATATTTATAAATATGGATAATATTAAAAGTATATTATTAGAAGCTATTATTAAAAAAAAGAACATTTTTTTTTTTTAATTTGAATGAAAATTAGTTATGAAAATTCATATAAATAAGGCTAAATCCTGGGGCTAATGTCATTAAACTAGATATGATGTATAAAAAATGTAAAAATAAAGGTTAGATTTAATTAGTTAAAAAACTAATAAAAAAATAAATTATTTTAACAAACAAAGATAACAAATATAGTTTTTTTAATAAATATGAATATTTATAACTATCAATTGCCCCTAAAGGTGAAAAGGTACATTGAAGGAATAGGAGATTTGGGAAGATCATCTCACCACTCACTCCAATGCAATGCGAGCATCATTAATTGTTTTTATGAGTGGAGGAAAATTGCTTCTCGATAAAAATACTACTCATCTAGTAGTGAGATTCTTAGTTGTGGAACAATGTTTAATTGCAAAACATCACAAAATGGTCATTGGTCATAATGATAATATCACATTCCTCACTACATTCCTCATGATTTAATATTGTAAGGCATAGGCTCGAAGTCCATGCAAGTGTTAGCAGAGAGACAAATTTCACAGCAAGGGTGACCAATATGTTAAGTTTGACAAAGTTGTTCTAGGCATGTGAAATGATCTAGGGCATGTCATTTTGGAATTAGAAAGAATAAATAATAAATAAATTATTATTGATTATGCATCCTAATCATGGTTGTATTCATTCTTTCAGCCCCCACTCACGAAGTGCTATCATGCTCACTTGAATATCACCTCCAAAGGAAGTCTGCTTGATCATATGGGATGACAAACACTCTCTTTGTAGATATAAGGGTCATAGCATGCTTCATGGAAATCAATTTACATCATTGGCATTAGTCTATCACAATGGCCCCATTCTTGAAATATTTAATATATGTGCCACTACACATTTGATATCTTTCAACTGCAACTATTTATCTTGTACCAAGTCCATCCACCCACTTGGGAAATTTCATGCCTTCTTGCATCATACCACATATGCCTCCATAAGTTCCATCATTAATGAAATGCAACTATTTCAAATCATACCTCACCAATAGTTTGTTCATAAAGTGAACTTGGAATTCTCATTTAATCCCTATCACGGAAAGCCAAGTTAGATCATAACTGAAACCATCATAGCTCAGATGATTGAATTTAGATTCACAAAACAAAATCTCAAAACTCATGAATATTGATAGTTATCTTGGTTTTCTTATTACTTCTTTCTTTACATACATTGAATCAATAGCCAACTAAGCAAGCACCCAACACCTTATCTTTACATTAAGTAGGTACACACACCAGATTGGTTTCCCGTTGGAAAGCATCCAATGCCTTCTCTTCACTTTGACCAGATACACATGCCAGATTGACTTCCTATAGATAAGAATCTAGTGCCTTCTCTTCACTTTGACCAGATACACACATCAAATTGGTTTCCCATCGGCAAGCAGCTAGTTCCTTCTCTTCTCTTCTATTTCATTTAAAATTGACTGTGTGACTCATTAGCCACAACATGAGCCCTTAAGCCCAATCTCAATTTGACGATTATAGGCACTACCAAACTAGGTAGTCTTCTATGGATAAGAATATAAGTGCGTTTCACACTTTTGTAGGCTCGGGAATTCACATACCTTCCTGTATGTGGCACTACATAATACAAGGCCCGAGACAATTCCATACTTGTCCAAATGCTTTTGCACATACGCAACACACTGGCCCAGTTAGTCCCATACCTTCTTATCCTGGATACATAGAAACAACACACCAATCTACATATCTGCATACTTGTCTAACTTGAACATATTGAACAATGCACACTTATATACATGGTACAACAAAAAACACCTATAGAAAAATATGTATCTTTCCCATTACTCACTGCAACACATTCACATGTAGAAAAAAAACACATATACACATAACATTTCATAGTACCCAATATCACAATAATCTAAGGACTACCCTGTCTCTCATGGTATATCACCATGTTTCCATTAATCCATAGACCACCTTGACTCTCATGGAATATCAACAAGTTTCCATTAATCTAGAGACCACCTTGTCACTCATGGCATATCACCATGTTTCCATTAATCTAGGAACCCCTTTGTCTCTCATGGCATATCACCATGTTTCCTTTAATCCAGAGACCACCTTGTCTCCATGCATGTGAACTAGGCCATACTGCCTCATTTTGTTTCCCATGTTCTTAATCTTGACATGGGCATGATGTAAGAAATATGTTCACATGATTATAATTTAGTTGAATTATCATTTCTTCCCAATAAATTCCTCATCATAATGGGAATTATTTTCGTGCCATCCATATCCTTGAATATTTTTTTTAGTTTTTTTTTATCAGTCATCCTTTCATTTGAATCACATATGATAGTGTTTTTAGAAGCAATGGCATTTTCATAGGTATAAACATCTACATCAATTAGCATGAGCGTGTATTCCATGTACCACCATCCACCAGCATAATCATGGATGCATCACACAAGTATCCATCAACATAATCACATATGAAATGTAAAAGTATCCATCAACATAATCATGTATGCAGTACATAAGTAAGGTATTGTTAGGGGTTACGAGAACTCCCTGTCCAGTTTCTGGGATGCACATGTCTTTATCCATTATTCTTATGGACCCAACCAACCCATTAGGTTGTTACATTACTTATTCATAGCCAAAGCAGCCATTGATTGTGCCCAAATAGATCTAGGGTTTAGATGGCTCCCTGATTGAGGCCAAATATGTGTTACATATTCTCTTCACATTGTTATTGTTTTGATTCTCACTCATTGTTATGTCATGTCCATTGCCTAATAGTGTTCCATATTACCTAAAACTTTACTTGGCATGTTCCCCTTCATTCCTATCAAGAACTTTCCCTTCTTCAGGTCTTTGTGGCCTTCCTTCCACTCCAATCTCCTTAGTCCAACATCCCCAATCATGCAATTTTGAAATTTAAAAAACAAAAATAAATGCAAGAGGAAATCAAAGGTAACAAGTAAAGAAACATTGTAAACAAGACCAAAACCAGCATGATAAGAAAGACCAAAAGTAGCATGATAACTAAGACAAAAAACTACATGATAACCAAAATGAAAAACCAACATCACGATGCACAAGTCTAAAACAAAATGATATCAATTCAAGAAGTCAGTAAATTAAGCCATAGAACATAAGCATAAATAAACAATCCCCAAAATCAACTCAATCTCCATGAGTCCAACATTCATGGCACTCCTAGCCCTCATGTAATGCACATAGATATGTATGTACACGTGCACATTCACATACCAAAATCAGTTCAAGTTCACAAGTCTCATAGCGACCTTGAAATCTCATATTCCCTCAAATTTCACAAGGGACCATTTTCAACACAAAAAAGAACACACACACACAGACATATATTTCGAGGATATTGAGTTAATTTCCCCTTCTCCTTCTTGGAATCTTCTATCATTGATGCATGTAACCGTGGCACGCAGGGGCTATTTCCTTTCTTCTCATGCCTATGGGGAAAGTCCCTTTTCGATTTTCCTTCCCCACAGTTCCAATATAATATTATATGCTCCTCCTTCTCAGCCTCATGAGGCCTCTTCCTACTTTTACCATACTTTCTTTAGGAGGATTCATCATCGTATATCCTTTCACACAACTATCTTTACATCTCAGTATTCCACTTAGCCAATTCATTTTTCTTTTTGGTGAGTTTTCTAAGTTCTACCCTACATATCTTTAACTCATCTTCCAATTCCTTGAGGTTAACGTCCATATTTATGAAGGTTCTCCTCTCTTGGAGGAATATCCCTCCTTGTTTTTGATGGGCTAGATCAATATCTTGTTGCACAATTCCATGATACCTATTTCCTTCCCCCGCCACTAATTCTTACTATGTGTTGCCATATACACTCATCCACTAGTTCATAAAGTAAATTAATGCGAGAGATGTCAATTGTCATATTTTACCATATGAGGACAAGTATGGAATCTTGCAATTGGGACATGTCCTTAAGATCATCATCAATCCACATATCATAAACTAGGACACCAATTCCATTACATAAGCTTGTTTTCAAAACTTAGCAACACATGTGTATTAATATTATTCATGAGAAACAATTAGAATTCAATATTTGGCCATATTAATAAAATTATTTAAAATCATCATGTCTATTGAGGCCACACTACTATTTTTAATCAACTTTTAAACACAAGAAGAATTATACATTCTTATTAAGGTCAACAAAAGTCACATCATCTGCAAATTAAAAGGATCAATTAGAAAAATCTTAGATTATATTAATATTTATTATATGTTTAATTAGCATGTTCACACAGATGCATTATAGGGCTTGCATGCTGTCAAGTTAGCACATTTCATAACATTGTCCAAGTTAGCATTTACTATGCTCGTGCAACTATTCCATAACCAAAGAAGATTTTAAGGATGGAAAATTATATTGACATTTAAAACCATTGGCGAATCTCACTAGTCCCTAATATGCAAACTATTAAATGTCTATTGGTATATTTGTAAAATTATTCAAATTTATAATGATTTTATATATAGTCTCTCTATAATGTTGCAAATTTTTAAGGTTAAATAATTTTATATTGTAAAATTTGGGCGAATCTATTTTTAAGAAAAATGGAAATTGGAGAATCTTTTTTTTTGGAAAAATCATAAAAAATTAGCCCAACTGCAAATATTAGCCCCTAAATTTTTCCATGTCCATAACTAACCATGATCCTTGTTATTATAACAGATACCTGCAACCTAGTTATCATCCACTTGCCTTTCTAAAAGATGCACAACATAATATGTTTAATATCTTGAGGCACTATATAATATACAAGCCATTGTGTGTTCCCATCAAATTATACATATATACATATATACATATAATATATACATACATATATATATATATATATATATATATATATATATATATATATATATATATATATAAGAAATCAATAGTAGCAACCATGCTATGTAACACAAGCAATCACGAAACAATGTGACAATTCACATGTACACACATCTCGATTAGCTAGCATACAGATAAATACAAAATTTCATAAGTATACATAATGCATGAAACACAAGGAGTTTTCCTAATGTTCCTTGAATCATATTAATAGTCTCATACACATTCTACCATGCATGCGAAGGCTCGCCATATGAACAACAATGATGATACACTAAAGAAATCATATACTCAACCATCTTACATAACCAGAGCACAATATAAATGCATCAATCATGCATGTCACAATAATTTATAGCTAGCTTTTAACACCTAAACATTTGTTTTATTAATTTTCTAAAAATCATATGAGGCCCTCTCACTTGGGGAGTCTACTATTTCTTGATCATGATAGAGTCCAATGATGTCTCTAACTTCCTTCTTGTGATAAGTCCATCCAAGCTCAATTTTGAACTTGGACACTCTAATACCACTATATAACATACCCGACCCCTTAGGTTACCATTAGAGGAATGGGGTAATTTCTTTGTTGTCCAATCTATGAACAAATTTGAACTATTCCTCGTATCATCCTTCTAACAATCTGTAGATGACTGAACTATGGTCAAAATCAACCATTAATAGTCCATTGACAGTCCACTAAAATCAACTCCTCTTCATGTCAATCCATTCTTCATATGGCACATTTCTTCTGCTCATTCTTCGGCTCAGGTTCCACCCTCCTTTAGATATTTTATCTCCACACATACTTCCGTAAACCATATTCTAGTTTTGTCTATATTTCACATATAAAAACTCACTCTAAGGGTCACAACTCCTCTTCTTCTACGTAGATTTGTCACAGTCTTAAGGGCATACCTTGTGGACTAAACATGCTAGGAAACTACCCTAACTAGGTCATTCTACTTCTATTCTAATTTCTTTATAACAAATCCTATCCACCCATAGCAAAAACAGCTCTTGCCTTCATAAGAGTCTTGGCCTAGCTCATATGAATCCATCGATTCTGGGCATTTATTTGACTGAATATTTACTTGAACTTTAGATCTCTAAAACCCTCAAACTAGGGTTACCTCAGTCAATATTACACGTATAGATACTTCTGTTCTGGCCCTAAATTCTAGTGCAGAACCTCCTCCATTTTTGTTTTTCTTTATCACAGACGTTGCAACCTACTAACCACCAGAAGAAAATGTATCAACACTCTCTTATATTTTAGAATTTGATGTGACCTTCACATAGAGACGATTGAAATCACATGCCCATATTCTCATGAGAAGCTTACCTTGAGCTCAATCTTCCAAAACAGAACCAAAAATATTCCATCCTATTTCATAGCTCAAATCCATTAAGGTAAATGGAATTCTTATGAACCCTACAATGATAACCTTGCTCTTGGTGGATGATCACGACCTCCCTTTATAAACCCTTATTCAAATCTCTAACCCAGCCTCCTTTATGACTACATCTATCCTAACTTCCTTGATCAAATGAGCTCCTTCTCACTTGATGCTATTTCCTTCATATTAAGGCCTCATTATATAGATTTTCCTAGGCCTCCTAGGAACCCTCTAGAATTTACGGGTTTTATCCACTTAGACCTTCGGAAATATTAATTTTCCTTTCTAATTTTATTTTATAATTTAAACTCCATCTTGGGTCCAAAACCCCTTCGCATGGGTTCTTTTCCCAAAAAAACTTTTGTAACCAAACTCACAGAAAACCATCTCACTAGGCTTGTGGAGTACCTTGCAAGCTACACAATTCAACAACATAGTCTAGTTGCAGTAACTATAACTTGGTTAGGCTCTTGTAGTCAAGTATATACTTTGTTAGGTTCCCAAGTTGAAAATTAAGGGTAGTTGTGAGGGAATGATAGACAAGGAGGGTCAGGGTACACTAAGGATTAAAAATGTGTGCTAACACGTGCCAAACAATGTCAGTGCATGTTGATGAGTGTTAGGGAGTGTCAAGGCATCACAAGGGAGAAGTAGGTTGAAATGCATGGAAAGGAACAAATAAGAGTGTGTGCCAAGGAGTGTCAGCGAATTAAAGTTTATGAGGGACGAAGTGTGTTAGGAGAATTATATAATAGGATTTTTAGGAGGCAAGACTATGATTGTGATAAGGGGCTAGATATAGAAGTTTTGCACAAAGGGAGTCTTTCTGGTGGGAACAACACCATTTTTCTTTCAGCTATTATTTTTATATGAGATGTGGCACACTTTGACTGCATGCTCATGTTTTAAACTATTCTAGACAATTGCATATTTTACATTATTGTGTATACATTTTGGGGCACTTTCCTTGTGGCAGCTTATGTCTTGTGTGTCTTGTGCATATTGTGTTTCTTGCAAGCTCTCAGTTAATGCTCTATTGTTTACATGAATTGAACATAGATTTGAAATATTTCATGTGTAAGCTATTTTACTTAGTTATTTTATGGCCATGGCTAGATGTAATCCTTATCTTGCTAAATAGTTAAGCAGGACAAGTTGAGCTTGGCCATGAGTTGCCTAAGATGATTTATAGGCAATTCTTAGGTGAGAAAGAAAAAATATACATGTAGTAGGTGTAATTGGTCAAGTTTGTATGGCTGAAGTAGGCCAATGTCACATGAACTGCAGTAGCCAAGGACTTGATTGGGTTCTCGATCTGAATGTAAATAAGAACACAAAAAAATAAAAATATAATGATAAAAAAATAGATTAAGTAGAAACAACAATTCATTTCATTAATATCATAATACTAAAATATGCTTACAAATAGAATGGAAATAAACTAGTGTGGGCGATGGTAACTCATCTCTCAGAAGAGATGTGTCGGCTAACTGCCTCTAAGTTGTGTTACAATTAGGATCAAGTGCCTATTTATTATTGAACAAAAAGGTAAAACCATAAACAACCCAAACCCTAACCCAAGGAGATGTAACGCAAAGAGATTATGGGCCCCGTTAGGGTTAGCTGGGCAGCCAACTTCCCAAGGTTGTAACTTAGTCATATTATCTCTATCTGGTGTGTTTGAGACCATATTCGAAAGGTCTCTGGGACTACTATAGGATTTGCGAAAGGCCCCTGCCTATGGCTATGGGCCTGCAATGGACCTCTAAAAAACATCATTTAAGGGGTTAAAACGGCTCTAGATGTTCAAGACCCGAAAATGTACTAAGAATAGTAAATGCTGAAATAAACAAGGAAATAGATGAAACCGAATGGAGGTCTAGCTAGAATAGGTGAGTGGCCACCAATATATACCTAGATAATTCCTCCCCCCTTAGGAATAAATTGTCTCCATTGCGTGGAAAGCCTCCATGAGGTGAGGAAATTTATGTTGAACCTAGTCCCTGGTGAACCACTTACCCTGGTGAAGGAGTTGGCCTACTTTGACAACTTGATATAGATGGATCCTATGTTGGTGAGTGTTCTTTATCTGTGTGTCCATGATCTGATCAGTTATGGCCTGTTCCATGCAGTTCAGATTGAGATTTTTTGGTGTGACTTATTCCGCAATGTCGGATGTGTCCAACAAGGATGGAAAGTATGATCGAAGGTGGTTTACATTGAACAGTGGGTGTACACCAAGGAATGGTTGGATGCTAAGATCAAAGGCATTGTCACTGACAACTTTGGTGATGATGTATGGCCCATATCAAAGCAAGTGAAGCTTGCAATGGTGTTCCAGTGAGGTGCTCCTTCTGCAAATGTAGCCAAACTTTGTTGCCCACCTGGAACTTGTGCAATACTCAATGTTGATCATGGAAATACTTGTACTTAGCATTGGATTTGTCTAATGTATCATGGACATACTAGTGGATGTGTTAAATGCACTCAATGAAGCTATTAGTTGTATCAGCTTTTGATTGGATGTAAGATGAATCTGCCTAAGTGGCTACAAATGGTATGGCCACATCAATGGGACATAATGGCTGAAATCCCAGCCCTACCTAAAAGGGGTTGCGACCCGCTGAGCTGTGGAGAGATATATTGTAGCTATGCTAGACACAGGTGAGAGTTTCATCCCATGTGCATGGTTTCTTCAAGTTGTACGCACAGAATGTGTATGATCATCATGTTGGCAACCTCTACCTGGCCATAAGTTTAGAGATGGAAATTCATGGAATTAGTATGTTTTATATCCAACATTCACTAGAGACTTTACCAAAATGAACTTAGGGATATGTAGTTGCAATTTGAGACAATGGACTATGGAATCCCAAAGTGTACCCACACTCACTCAAAGAAGAGCTTAGCAATGGCCTCTATTATGATACTCTTCTTGTAGGTCACCATGATGGCCAACTTAGAGAATTTGTCGACGATCTCGAAAATGCAGTCATTGTTATGCTTAGTATTAGGAAGGCCCAACATTTAATCCATGGAAATATATTCCCTAGGTTGACTAGGACTAGGTAAAGGGGTATATAGGCCTTTCATCTTGATGGTTGGTTTGGCAATGGCACAGGTTGTCTAGGATCTAATGTACTTCCCAAAATCTCGACAAAGTTTTGGCCAATAAAAATAGTTATGCAATACTTCCACTATGTTCTCTACTCTAAAATGTCCAATGACCTAACTGTAGAGCACCGCCCAAGTCATCTTGGCACACTCACTTGAAGGAACACATATGTTTCCCAGGTGGCATAAGAGTGCATCTTCAATGTGAAAATTAGGAACTTTCTTCCCTACCGGGAGTGTCTGGTATGTGCTGCCAAATTCTGGATCACTCTAGTAAATATGTAACCACCCAAAAGTCTCATTCCCAAAGGAGTCAAGCGCACTAATAAGTGCCATGAATGGTGTTCGGCTAAGTCAGTATGCAACATTATTGATGTTCCCTTTATTGTACTTAATGCTCAAATGGAACTATTATAGGTAGGTGGACAATTTCTAATGGTGATCATTCTGCAACTTCCCTTGTGTTTGTATGAACTGTAGGGGAATATGGTGTATGTGGATGACCGTTTCCTTCCACATAATGTATTTCTTCCATTGACGAAAGTTATGCATAATGGAATACATCTCTTTGTTAAAAGTGTGATACTTTCAGACTGTGTCTAAAAGTGTGTCACAGTGGTAATACAATGGATGCCCCTGCTGAGTAAGAATTGCACCAATAACATAGTCGGAGGCATCTGTCTCAATATTGAATGGTTGTTGTAGGTATGGTAATGTGATCACTAATGAATAGTAGAGGATATTCTTTAACTCGATAAACACCTTTTGTTGGGTTTCATACCATGAAAAAATTGTTTTCACTCTGCCCTTGGTGACTTGACTTAAAGGCCAAGTGATATGAGAGAACACCAACACAAACCTACGGTAGAAATTTGAAAGACCCAAAAAGATGTGCATCTCTGTTAGAGTGTTTGGAGATGGCCAATCTAGAATGACTTGTGTTGGCATTATGATATAGTTGTTTTCCTTGATGGAAACTCACACATATGACAGTTCATAGTGTAACAGGTTAACTTACATATCGGACTCCAAAGAGTGAAGAAAGAGAGTGGTTAAAGAAGTATACATTGGTTTACCTTGTCCAAGCAATGTATACATGTGGTTTAACATAAAAAAATGAGCATATATGTATACACGCACTCCCACAGGAGGAAAAGCGTGTACATGTTGAAAAACCAAGGTATTTGGTCTGAGGTATTGTCCCTAGGTATTTGGTCCAACGTGTTGGTCCTAACTGGTTTTGATCCAAGGTATTGAGAAAGGCCTAAAACTATATAAGGAGGAGAAGATCATTAGGCCAAGTGTGCAAGTAATGAATATCTTATGAAGACTGAGATCAAAAGCAAATATGCATGTTATGGGTTTTAGTTACTTTTATTGATCTGAACTAAGGATGAACCTTAGCGGTTGATGGGGGATGAGATCTAACGACGGATCCGAATCATGAGACATAAAATGAATTATTATTATATGATTTGATCATGGATAGTCTAGATCTAAATGCTAACGTGTCATTTACACTGTAAATGTTCTGATCTAGGTATGCCTAAAGTTTGGAATAGTTGTGATGTTTTACGTTAGCATTTGCAAATATGTACGCTGGTTCGCTTTGGTAAAAGCACGTATACACTCTTGTTCGAAACATCAAAGTAGCATATACATTATGAAATATGATATTTGAAGTTGAAGTTAGTTATGGTTGTTGATGCAAAATTCTAGGTTTTTCTCTGTGTTCTAGTGATTGTGTTTTGGTGACAATGTTCTAAATCTTCATATTGATTGTTTGTGATTTGCTTCAATGATGATGGGTTTTCAGTGATTGGTTCTATTGTAGTGGGCATTGAGTTTGAGCTTCAGTGTTGCTGATGGGTCCAATATGAAAATTTGATGAAACAAGGCCTTGAGATTGTGGTGTTGTGTTCCAGGAGTATCCAGTCTAAAAATTTATGGAACATGGTCCCTGGAGGAAGAGAGAAAGCCGTGGCCTTTTGTAGGCCAGTGCCTACATACTGGTAAAAATATTGGCCATAACAAGACCCAGGGGGTTGGACCTCCCTTCCAGTAGCAACTGGAAAACAGGTGAAGGTTGGAGCCTTTGGTAGGTCGGCACCTACATACTAGTAAACGGATCAGCTAGTCCAAGAGCTAGGGGGTTGTAGCTCCCTTCTAGTAGAAGATGGAAAATGAGAGAAGGTTGTAGCCTTCTACAGATGGGTGCCTATGTAATGGTATGATTTTACACCATTATAATATTGTAAACAATTTTTTCTTATATTACAAGTAGACAACAGTAGGTGGCTTTTGTCTCGCATTGGGTTTCCTCCCTAAATCTTGGTGCTGATGTATTTTTCTTATGCGTGATGGTTTGTTCTATTATTACTGCATAGTGTTATTGTTTATATGGTTAATGAAGTACTGATGCACCAATTAAATATCAGCATATGATGAATTAATTGAATCATAAGTTTGTTGGATATACATTGGTTTTCGTAAATACAGTTTCATGTACACACTAGTTACGTTCATTGAAGTAGCGTATATAAATCAGAGTATGAAAAGAAAAATATTATTGATTTTACTAATATTGATTCACCCCCGCCCCCCCCCACCCCCCGCCCCCCTCCCCCACACCCCCTTAGTATTATTTCCAACAATTGTATCAGAGCAGGTCCTTCAGAAGAAGCTTGATCTCTTGAAGGGAGATCTTTCAAAATGAACAATCACAAAGGCATGGGATCTATCAGACCATCAATCTTCAATTGTAACAACTTGGTATATTTGAAGACATCAACTAGAGCGTATCTTCAATCACTTGGAAATAATGTTTGGACAATTGTGGAGAAAGGATATCAATATATGGTAACAATCCCCATGGATCTAGCAGAAAGGAAAACGTTTGAAATAAATGCCAAAGCTATCAATACCTTATTGGGAAATCTATCAGAATTATAATTTGTCAAAGTCATGCAACTCAACTCAGCCAAGGAAATATGGGACAAAATCATTCAAATCTATGAAGGTGACTCCCAATTAAAATGTGGTAAACTACAAACTTTCAAAATCCACTATGAAGCTCTCAAGATGCATAGCGATGAAATAATTTCTAGTTATTTCTTGCGAGTAGATGGGATTGTAAATAATATGAGAAATATGGGTGAAGAGATAAAGGAAGCTACTTTAGTTGAGAAAATTTTGAGATCTTTGTCTTCTAAATTTGAGTCAAAAGTGTTTTCCATAGAATAAAAACATGATCTTCAAACTATTATTGTGACTCAACTCCATGGAATACTAACTCCCTTTGAAATGAGAAAAGGAGGTCCATCGGATCTTAAAGAAGCTGCTTTTAAAGCATTGGCAAAAGGAAAAGAAAAGGAAGAGAAAAATGAATCAGGACACATTTCAAAAGAAGAAGATGAGGTAAATTTTGTCAAGAAGCTTCAAAGGGGTTCCGAAAGATTCAGAGGTAAGCTACCATTCAAATGGTTTGCTTGTGGTAGAGTGGTCATTATGTTGCTAGATGCCCTCATGTCAAAGGAAAGATGTCTGTAGAAGGTAATAGAAGTTATTATACTCATGATGATAGTGGATGATCAAGAAATTAAACTACTCATGGCTTATGAAAAAGACACCTTAGAAAAGGAAGATTGCCTTAAAGAAATCAGTCAACTCAAACTCAGTTTGGCAGAAAAGGATATAGTCATAAACACAGTGACACATCAACTCACTGAAAAATACAAACACAATGAATTGTTAGAATGTGAAGTAGTAAGTCTAAGAAAAGAACTTGAAAAGACAAAGACTCTGAATCTTATATTTTCTAAAGGATCAGAAACATTAGATTAAATCATCAAAGTTCAGCATTCGCCTATTATAAAGACTGGTCTTGGTTTTCATGAAGGTGAATCTAGCTCACAATATGAGGTAAGGAACTTCAATGAAAAATATGAAATTCTAGACAAGGAGATAAAAGGCCAACCCCATCAACAACCAAGGAAAGAAAGAATTCAAGGAAAAATATTTCCACCTAACTGTGGAAGGGATAATTGTTTATTTTCTCTAAAAAATAATGTTAAATGTTTTAAATGTCATAATTTTGGACATGTTGTAACCAAATGCAAAAGTAGAATGGTTCAAGACCATCACACAGAAAGATCATTAGTTTCTACATACTTTAAAAGATATTTTTTTTCTTGCAATATGTTTGTTCACAAAGCTATTGATTGTGATAGAAGGAATATGAAACATGTAATATGCTATGCGTGTAACAAGTTTGGACATAAAGTAAAGGAATGCAGGAGCAAATTTCAGCCACCGTACCAAAAGGATAAAACATTATCACAATCCAAGGTATTGAAGAACAAGGAATTGTTGTTAGAAAGATGTGGCATAGCTCAGTTTACAGACATAACAGACTGAGGGGAAGTTGAAAGTGTAAAACTTTAGTATTCCAATTCTCATATGCAATTATTATGAAGAGAAGTCATGTATATACGTGAGTTCAAAGCTGAACAGTTGTGTATATGTTGGTTTGAGGAAAAAGCATTGGGACAGGCTCAAGAAAAGGGGTCTGATATGGTTCAGTCAATTATCTGCTTTGTTTGATGATGGTTACAATCTGTTGATGATATGTAGAAATGTGTTGGTGCTCATAAGATGTTGAAAAAAATTGATGTATATATTATTGATGATGTTGCCTTGATGATTCTTATTGATATTTGCAATGATCAAATCTAATAATGAACAATTAGCATAGGTTCAGATGGAGCATATGCTTCTAATAATGCATTGTTGGCATTATTTTAGAAGATATTGGTACATGAAGATGCTTATATTTCTTGATCATCATAGTTTTTTGATTCAGGTGACTTTTTGATGATGGACATATACATGTTGTTGGTATTGATGCTACTGGAAGATGTTGATGGCGCAGATCATATATGGTGTATGATAGTTGCTGATGACTATCATGGTCTTATTGGTCCTTGTTATAAATGGCATGTATATCATTTAATGTAAAGGTTATGAAAAGAACTAATTTTTAATGCCACTATGCATGGGAAGGATGATGTCGTTTCAGTCATGTATAAATATTTGGTATATCCCCACTTGGTTGGGTGGATGAGTCAAAATTGGTGTATCCCCACTTGGTTGGGAGATTAATGTATGTATGAGTTATTGGTGATACAAAGGTCATACTCACTTAGTTGAGTTATAGAGTCATCTTATTCGTTTGGAAAATATTTTTGCAGACTCTACATGTGCTCAGGGGGAACATGGATAGTTTAGTGCATCTCAGCATGTACAAAGGGGGAGCTTAATCAAAGAATTCAACATGTACTCAGGGGGAGCATGGAAAACAAAATGAATATCAAAGAGGGAGAATATCTTAGTCCACCCTTTGCCATTGATGTCAAAGGGCGAGAATATCTTGGTGTTGTGGATGCCATCAATTCCAAAGGGGGAGACTGTTGGCATTATGATACAGTTGTTTTCCTTAATGGCAACTCACATAGATGAGAGTTCACAGTGCAATATGTTAACTTAAAGATCAGACTCCAAAGATTGAAGAAAGGGATACATTAAAGAAGTATACTCTAGTTCACCTTGTCCAAGAAGTGTATACACACATTTTAACAGAACAAAATGAGCATGTACATATACACGCACTCCCACAGAAGGAAAAACATGTACATGTTTTAAAACCAAGGCATTTGGCCCGAGGTATTGGTCCTAAGCAGTTTTGGTCCAAGGTATTAAGAAAGACATAAAACTATATAAGGAGGAGAAGATCATTAGTCCAAGTGTGCAAGTGATGAATATCTTATGAAGAGTGAGATCAAAAGGAAATATGCATGTTATGGGTTTTAGGTGCTTTTCTTGATCTGAACTAAGGATGAACCTTAGCAGTTGATGGGGGATGGGATATGATGATGGATCAAGATCATGAGACCTAAAATGAATTATTATTATATGGTTTGATCATGGATAGTCTAGATCTGAATGCTAACGTGTGATTTACATTGTAAATGTTCTTATCTAGGTATGACTGAAGTCTAGAATAGTTGTGATGGTTTATGTTAGCATTTGCAGATCTGTACGTTGGTTCCCTTTGGTAAAACCATGTATACATGCTAGTTTGACACATCAAAGTAGTGTATACATTATGAAATATGATATTTGAAGTTGTAGTTGGTTATGGTTGTTGATGCAAAATTATGGGTTCTACTTTGTGTTCTGGTGACTATGTTTTGGTCACAGTGTTCTAAATCCTCAGATTGATTGTTTGTGATTTGCTTCAATGATGATGGGTTTTTAGTGATTGGTTGTATTGTAATGGGAATTTATTTTGAGCTTCAGTGTTTTTGATGGGTCCAGTATGGAAATTTGATGAAACAAGGCCTTCAGATTGTGGTATTGTGTTCCAGGAGTATCCAGTCTGAAAATTTATGAAACATGGTCCTTAGAGGAAGAGAGAATGTTGTAGCCTTTTGTAGGCTAGTGCCTATGTACTGGTAAACATATTGGCTAGCACAAGAGCCAGGGGTTGCAGATCCCTTCCAATAGAAGATGGAAAATGAGTGAAGGTTGGAGCCTTCGGTAGGTCAATGCCTAGGTACTACTAAACAGATCGGCTAGTACAAGAGCTAGGGGGTTGTAGCTCCTTTCTAGTAGAAAGTGGAGAATGAGAGAAGGTTGTAGCCTTTTGCAAGTGGGTTCCTACGTACTAGTATGAGTCTGCACCAATATAATATTATAAATAGGTTTTCTTATATTAAAAGAAGACAATAGCAAGTGGCTTTTGTCCCACATTTGGTTTCCACCTTAAATCTTGGTGTTCATGTGTGTTTCTTATGTGTGATGGTTTTTTCTATTATTATTGCACATGGTTATTGTTTATATGGTTAGTGAAGTACTAATGCACTGATTCAAGATCAACATATGATGAATTAACTAAATCATAAGTTTATTGGATAGATGATGGTTTCCATCAATACAATTGTGTGTACACGCTAGTTACCTTCATTGAAGTAGCGTATATAAATCAGAGTATGAAAAGAAAAATATTTTTGATTTGACTAATACTAATTCAACCCCCTCTCTTAGTATTATTTCCAACAACTTGTATCTTTGTTGGGTCCACATGCACACCCTACTCATCAATAATGTACCCTAGATATTGAGCCTACTTCATGCCAAAAGTTCATTTCTCAAAATTGGCACACAACTTGTGTTGTTGTGAGATTTGAAGGACTTGTCGAATATGGTGGAGGTTTTCTTCCAAAATCTGGCTGAAGATCAAGATGTCATCTAAGTACACAAGCATGAATGCATTGGTAAAGGGTTGCAAGATGTCATCTATCAATCTCATAAAGCTTGTGGGTGCATTCATCAAAACAAAAGGCATGACCAAGAATTCAAAAAGGCCCTCATTAGATTTGAAGGAAGTCTTCCACATATCATAGGGTTCGATAGGCACCTGATGATAACTGGACTTCAAGTGAATCTTGCTAAAATATTTGGTCATCTTGATTTGGTCCATAAGGTCATCAATCTATAGGATTGGGTACCTATTCTGGACAATGATCTTTCTCAGTGCCTGATATTCAATAAAGAGTCTCCAAGTCACATCCTTCTTTTGTACCAATAGAATTTGCTTCCCATAGAGTGATGACTTTGGCCTAATGTGCCCTTTCTGCAAAAATTCCTGAATCTACCTCTTGATCTCATGGTTCTCTAGAACAAATCATCGATAGATCAATCCATTGGGTAGTTGCACACCTGGGGTCATATCAATGGAGTGCTTGACCTGAAAGTGCAGAAGCACTCCTCCTCGACCTTGTCCATCTATTTTTGTTGTGCAGAGGAGCCCTATATGGATGTTGTGGCCACAACCTTTTTCTTTCCCTTAGGGTGAATCATAAGTGTAACAAATTTCGTAGTATGGGAAATGATCTTACTCCATTGCTTTGTAGTGATCAAAGAGATGGCGGTAGGTGAGGCTACCTGCAGTATCTTGTCCAAATTATTTCCCAAAGTAGTAATCATAGAGTGAGGTCTAGACTAATATAAGACATGTCACTTCCGCAAGTATGGTTTCCCTAATAATAAATCACAAAATTCAAGAGGAGCAATGTCACATAGTACCTCATCCATGAAGGGATTATGTTGGAGGGAAGGCATCATTGTTAGCTAACGGGGAGATCTCGTCCCTGGTGAAGCCACCCAATGGTATACAACTTTAGATGTGTTTTCATCAGTAGGCCTAGCCGCTTCACAACCTCTAGTCAAATGAGGTTCTTTGGCCTCCCATTTTCCCCAATGAAGTGCAACAGAGAACCCTCCACCTCACATTTGTGAGTGGAAGTGGTGTTCCCCCTCCTCTAGATCTTCACACTTATTCTTTTGGATGTTGGTGTTTGCCATGGTGACATTGGGTTCTGCGTCAATGACTTGATTCCATTTTCCATTCCCCTTCTCTGGTTCTAACTCATAGTCAGAACATTTGCCTGAATCAGAACCCTTCAACTCGGTCACGAGGACTACTTAGCCCGACACCCAATTGTGTTGTGAGTGGAGCTCTTATGGAACTCACACCATTTTCCCATGTCCTTATTTCTATTTGTTGTGTTTTTCTTTAGTCGCACCTACTGTGGGTCATATTGGGTCACCTCACCTTGGCTTAGGCATTTTCTCTGTGGTTTGGGTTGCCTTTTCCTTGCTTCAGATTCAGAAAACCAAATTCTCACTTCTTCTATTTAAACTTATTCTCAATCTTGACAGTGTATTGGTATTTTGTGCCGAGTGAGGATATGTCAAGGAAATCCATTTCATCTTAGATGTACTTGTGTATACAACCATGGTACTTCAATACAAAATTCCACTTAGAATCCTTGATACCCAACTTTGTGTGGAGGGTATGGAAAACATTTGTGAACTCTGACACATTTTGGTCCCTTCCCTATCGTAGCATGGTCCACTCAATGTATTTATATTCATAACACTCGATAGGGTAATATTGTTCCTTGATGCAATCTCTGAAAAATCCCAAGTGGGTGCCATTGAAAATAGTTAGGATTCCCTTTGGTCATTTTGTTCACACTATGTTTCCCACCAATCCTTGATGTGTGGGGTGGCTTTGAGAAGTGAAAAAGTAATCTTTTCGCAATTGGAAAAGTCGTGAACTAAAAATATCCTTCCAGTAGATTCAACCATTTATCTATGATGTCTACATCTATATGGCCCTCAAATATGGAAATGTCAAAGTTAATTTGTGCCTTGAAAAGAGTGGCACCTCTGGAGTGGCTGCTGGATGAAGATGCATCACTTATGGGTACTCGTCAAAGGATCTAGGTAAAGTTATCCATCAATGAATGTGTTCCTCTGTTGCTCGTGGGCTTCCTCGAAAAATATTTTGATAGGATCTACTACCCCCTCATATTTCTTTTCTTCCGCAAGAGGAGTTCATCAGGGTTTGCAAGGTTGGTCTTGCAAAGGTTCAACTAGATCGAGCCCTAACTACTTATACCCTGACCTCGTTGGGGACATGCAAAGAAAAATAGAAAAAGAGCATATCGTTGGGATAACATTGATTTGAACTGAAACAATAATGCAACAACATAAAAATATAACAATAAATATAGAGATGCAGCAGATATAACACTTCATTTCATTAATATCATAATACTAAAATATGCCTACAAACAGAATGGAAATAAACTAGCTCAGATGATGGTAGCTTATCTATAAGAAGAGTTGTGTCAATTACATGCATCTAAACTATGTTACAGTGAGGCTCAAGGGCCTATTTATTATTGAATAACAAGAGAAAACCCTAAATATCCAAAACCCTAACCCCTAGAGATGTAATGCCAACAATTTGTGGGCCCCATTGGGGTTTGTTTGGTAGCCAACTTGTTAGGGTCATAACTTGATCACATTATCTCTATCTCGTTCCCATGATACCTTGTCCAAAAGGTCTCTCTGAGTATTATAGGATTTGTGGTCAGCCCCTACCTATGGCTATAGGCCTGCAACTGACCTCAAAAGAATGCCGTTTAGGAGGTCAAAACTACTCCCAAAGTTGAAGACCTGAAAAATTGTTGAAAATAGTAAATGTTGAAATAAATAAGGAAATAAATGAAAAAGATTGGAGGTTGAGGTGGAATAGGTGGGTGGCCACCAATATTCACTTGGATTAGTTCCCAATTCATGAAAAAATTTAAGGCTAGTTGTGAGGGCATGAGTGCCAAGGGTGCTTAAGAATGTTAGGGCATGCCAACATGTTAGGTCCCTATACTACTAGTGTAACCCATATTGTTATTAGTGAAACCCCCTTATTATATTATTGTGCCCATGTAGTCTCCATATTGTTATTATTTTGCCCCATAGAAGCCCACTATTGTTATTGTTGTGCCCTTTTATTATAGTTATGTTGACTTTGATTATATTATGACCCCTTAGACTCCTATATATAGAAAGGAGGTCTTGCCATTTGTATAATCCAAGTATTTCTCATTTTAGGGGCTTGGGAATAACTCTCTCTTGGAGAATCCAATTTTGATCATACTGGTGGCATTGGAAAGAGGATGCAGAGAACGACTATAGATATCAATTTCAGATCCTGGAGAGTTGCAATTACCAAGATACAACATATTCAATATCGAGCTCTTACAAAGTGAAAAAAGGTGTGTAGTTATTTTCTTAATTTTGCATAAGATTGGTTTGAAAAATTTGTTTGAAAGAATTCAAAGGGCATAGTGAAGCATTATTAGTATTAATTGATGCCCTAGAGAAAGAAAATGGAAACACTTAGTAGGCAACAAGAAACCTCTAGCATGACTCACGATGAAGAGGAAGAAATGCAACATGATATATCACAATTACGAGACCGAGTGCAACAAAATTCACTCTCACCAAAAGTAACAGAAGCTAAGATAAATGGTTTAAAGAAAGACATGGAAGCTAAGATGAATTTCTTCAAAGCTAATATGGTTGGTTTGGAAGCTAAGATGGAAGGAAAAATGGATGATTTGAAGAGAGATTTGACAAAGTTGCTACAAGAAATGTTTACGAATGGAGAAAAGGTAGTAAAGGAAAATCATGATGAGAACAAAAGAAATGTTAATCATGATTTCATAGACTCTAACATTGGATTGAATACCCACCATGTTCCAAAGATCGATATGAGGAATTTTGAGGGCAAGGATCCCAGAACATGGATACTATAGATGGAGCAATTTTTCGATCTCCATAATGTGCAAAACACACCAAACGTACGCATTGGAACTTTATATTTGGTACCAAATCAATTTGTAAGGCATTGATGGGTTTGCTCTAGTAAAAAAATTATCACTTGAGCAATTTTTATGAAAGAAATGATAACACATTATGAGGATATAAAGAGAAACGCCTTTTTTAGCCAATTGATAAATCTCAAACAAAAGGGTTCAATGATGGAGAACATTGAGGACTTCCAAAAATTGAACATAAGGGTAAAATATATTCCAGAGGAGCATAGGATTGATGTGTTCATAGGGACTTTAAAGGATAACATCCAACATGAGGTTTGCCTTTAGGAACAGGATTCATTGGAGAAGGCCTTCAGGTTGCCAAGAAAAATAGAAAGAAAAATTATGGCAACAAGGAATCCCACCATTCACAACTACGGAAGTGTTGTTGCCCCTAGCCTTCCACAACCTACAAGGTTGACACCAGAAAAATTAGAAGAAAAAAGAGCAAGGGATTTGTTATAGTTGTGATAAAAAATAAACTAAAGGTCATAAGTGTGCTAAGAATAAATTAATTTACACAGATTGCGAATAGGAGGAAGAAAAGCAACAAGAAATGTCAAAAAAATAGGTTATACACTAGGAACAAATGCTAGAGAAAGAAGAAATGAATCCAACTATATCTTGTAATTCATCGGCTGGGATTACCATTCATCAAACTATCAAGATAGAAGGACATATCAAGAAGAAAATAGTGTTGATTGATTCGGGTAGTACCCATAATTTTACTCATTGTAAGATAGACAAGGAATTGAATTTCTTCCTATATCTAGCACCAAAGTTTCAAGTGTTGGTTTCAAGTGGAGGAACCATAAATTTCCCTAGAAAGTGTCATAATATCAAGCTATCCATGGGAGAATATGTATTGAATATCCAAATTATTTCCATCCCAATGGGTGGTGCCGATGTTGTATTAGGAGTCCAATAGCTACAATCCTCAATGGGTACAATAACTTTTAATTTTCAAGAAATTTTCATGAAATTTTCTTTAGAAGGAAAGGAAGTTGAATTAAGTTGTATCATAGGGAAAACAGGAAAGGTAATCATCTCTAATGTAATGACAAAGCTTCTAAAGAAATAAAAAATAGGAGTAATTTCCCAATTATGTTCACTAGAGGTTCCCACATCAAAATCATATATTTCTCCAGATCTCCAAAAAGTCTTGGACAATCAATTCCAAGATATTTCAGACTCCCAAATGCCTCCCACCTATTCATGATCATGATCATGTTATTCATTTAATTCCAAGAAGTGTTCCTCCAAAAATCAGGTCTTACAGATATCCATATGCCCAAAGGATTGAAATTGAATGTATGGTTGCAAAACTGCTAGAGGTTGGTATAATTATCCAACCAAATTTGATAAATGAAGCAAGGGAAGAATGGAAGAAAGACAAAGTAGGGTGGGAACTCATTCAAAAGTTGCAAAAGATCCTAGTTCAAAGAATATTTCTAGAACTTGACAAGGAAGTAAAAGTCATATTGGAACCTGAAGTAGTCACCAATTTGAGAAATCAATAGCTACAAAATCGATCAATTTTAGAGTATCTCGTCAAGTGGAAGAACTTACCCACTGAAGATTCCACACGAATAGATGATAACTTTATACAGAAGAATCCAGAACTACTCAAGTGTTGAGGACAACACTTTTTGAAGGAGAGGGGTGTGTTAGGTCCCTATACTACTATTGTAACCCCTATCTTTATTAGTGCAACCCCCTTATTATATTATTGTGCCCATGTAGTCTCCATATTGTTATTATTGTGCCCCATAGAAGCCCACTATTGTTATTGTTGTTCCCTTATATTATTATTGTTATGTCATCTCTAATTATATTATGACCCCTTCGACTCCTATATATAGAAAGGAGGTCTTGTGATTTGTATCATCCAAGAAAAGTTCATTTGCGTAATGTAAAGGAGGTTGTCCCCTCAAAGAGCCTGAATTCTAAGGTGTTTATCTTTGTTTTCTACATTTTGTGAGCTAGTTTCATAACATAACATGTGCCACATAATGCGAAGGCATGTCAAACATGCTAATATGTGCCAAGTACTAAGGCATGCCAAGATGTGCAAGGGTGTGACAATGCATGTCAGAGACTGTCAAAGCAATAAAATGAAGAAACAAGTTAAACTACAAGGAAATTGATCTGAATGGAAAGCGGCATCTACCCATGGTATTCGTTCACCCATGGTATTCATCCACCTATGTAATCTACCCATGGTATTGTAAGTGGCATCCACCCATGGTATTGTAAGTGGCATCTACCATTGTTATTCATTCATCCATCACATTTACCCACGCGTGGTATTGTAACTAAAAGAAGACTATAAGTGATAAGTTACATTTTGTAAATGGACATATTGTCCATCACAGTCTAGCTTTCACAATTATTCTCTATTTCAATAAAAAAAGTTTCTTTATGGTTTTATTTACTGTGTTTCTCTCCCTTTTTTTTCCTATCATTTGAATTTTTCAAATCTTGGGGGCCTCTCTCTCCCCAAGATCCATTTCAATTTTTTAGATCTTGAGGGCCTCCCACCAAGATCTGGGTCAGTGGTATCATATTCAAGTTATGACTCCATGGGAATGAGGGCTTGATGCATATTTTAGTTTCAAAGTTTTGCAACTATCTTAAACAAACTTCATGCATGTGTTACGACCTCCACAAAGTAGTTTCTTAGGCAAAGCAAGAAGATTTCCTTTTCATTTTTTTCAGGGAATTTTTTGGCAGTTAGTTTGTAGATCATATATGAAACTTTTAGTGAAAAGTTTAGAAAAACAATAACATATACAGATTCCTTGTAAAAAATACCCAAATTCAAAAAACAATCGATTGAATTGGAGTTTGGATGAGGGAGATATCACTAATTTAAAATTAGATGTGTTGTCAAAATTTTTCTAACGAAAATTTGTGGACGACAACTCTCCTATAATTTTTTGCACCTTTTGTGCAAAATTTTAGAAAAATTATTGTAGATCTAATATTGTCTTGAAAAATTACTCAATTTAAAAAAAAAATGGTCGAATGGGAGTTTGGATGAGGGAGATACCATTGATTTAAAATCAGTTATTTTTTCAAAACTTTTGTGATGGTGAAACAACTATAGCATGAACCTGAGTTTCCAGAGCACCGAGCTAAGGATTTCAATCAACTGGGTAGATGTGGAATGGTCATTATATTTCCTAAAATAAGTTATAATAAATATTTTGAGTTGTATTGACTAAGTTATGGTCATTTTAAATTAGTTTTTATATCTGGAGTAGCATTTAGAGCAGGTTCCCTTTGGACACGTGCCTTCCCACCCTTCTTTACTAGGCACGTACTTCAAATTAATTAGTTTCAGCATAGCAGCATCTCTCTTGGGTTCTTTGGGTATTTTCCCTCCCATCCTAGGCTATGTAGGCACCTTCTACTTCATCAACAGTCAACATCACAGTTATAGATCAACTGCACAAAATCCTTGTCATCAAAGTCCATTAGCTAGGATGCACACTATTAGTATCACACTTGGTCACAAGTGTTAGCACAAGGAGTTGCTCCTAGACTGCAAAAGGAGTAATCCTTACACATCAAGATTTTATTTCAAAATTTAAAAGAGTGTTTTGACTGGTGGGATGGCTTCTGAAAGAGTTTTGAAATGATTGTGTTCCTCTTTAACTTTCATGCATTTGGCAAGTTGTGGCAAGCATAAATTGCGTTTTTAAGTGAGTAATATAGAGGAGTAGAGGAAAGAGAACAGGTAGCTAATAAATATCCTAATAAACTGAGTATCTTAAGATAGTCACTTCAACTACATAAACAACCTTGTAACAAACTCTATTTCTTGGCAAGGAAAATAACAGTTAGAAAGTAAGAAAACATATAAAATATTTCACAAATCCTTTGTGAAAACTTCACTAACAAATTCTACTTGAGTTGATATTATGATTTACAAAAAACTGGATAGTATATAAGTCATCATTAGATCCTCTTAATGATTTCTCACTCATACTATACTAGCTGTTGTAATTTATCATTTAAAAGATTAAAATAGGCTTGACAAGGAAAACAACAACTAGAAAGTAAAAACATGTATAAAGTATCCCATAAAACATTTGTGATACCTTCACTAACAAGTTCTACTTGAATATATTATAATTTACAGAAAACTAGACAGTAGATAAGTCATCATCAAATCCTTTTAATGATTCTCACTCATACTATACTAGCTATTGCAAATTTATAATTCAGAAAATTGAAACGAGGAAATAGACAAACCACACATTAGATATAACATGAATCACAAAATCGTCCAGCATGAAGTGCAGGAAAGCTATTTTATTAAGTTGAGTCTTCAGGTGAACCAACACCCTGAAATGATATTTACAAAATATATATGTAGAGAGAGAGGCACCAACTCCAACTCTCCTAAATTTGTGGTTCCACTATTTCATTGTTACATAAGTGTCTTTTAGATATTAAAAACATATCCCATTGAATGGCAATAGAAAATATAGGTGTAGATGAGAAAAAGAGGAAAATTGACACTTTGTTGCTGGAAAATTGATTGACTGCCCCTTTTGCTGTTGATTTTTCTCTTCATGGTCTTGAAAATTAAATAACCATATGGATTCATTCAAAAAAACCTTCAACAACCTCATAACTATATCATATCCATCATCTTCCTTATCCATATTGTTATGGGTTGTTGTCTTTCCAAAACTGGACGGGAGGTTTTTTGCTGAAAATTGTATATTTCTACTAAAACAGGTGCTCCGAGAAATTCTGGTAATACCTATAATAGTGAAAAAGTTGGAAACACTTATGGAAATTCCATTACGATAATGTTTTCACTTCAAAATTTTAACAAAAAATACTTCAAAACGCATGTATATGCTTGGATATTTTGAGCTTTAATATTCACATTCAAAACTTTGACTTAATATGCAAAAGATATTTTTTAAGGAAAATTACCCTTTCATTTCATGTGAGTTGCAACCTCTACAAGCTTATCCAAGTTTGTTTTATTTCTCGTAGCAGATTTTGACCTTGTTATTTTTGTTGTTTCTTCTTTGATGATGGTCTCTTTCTTTTCTGCTTCTTTTTGGGCTTTTCTTCTTTTGGAAGGCCTTGATGGCTGGTCCATGGGAGATCTACCTCTTTTCTTCCTCAAAGATCTTCTGATTTTTGTAATTGAAGGATCCTTAGTCTGCAACTTTGTATGTTGTTCTTCTATGACTATTACTTCAGTCAGTAAACTAGGATTATTTAGGGCTTTTGAGTTCAGTGTGTATTTGTTTCTTTCACTAGTATGTCTCTTCCTAGTTCTAGCAACTGGTTTTATTTCTTTTTTCTTGTTTTTACTAGTCCTTTTATACCTTGCTTCTCTTAGCCATTCCTCATCAAAATCAATAGGCTAGTTTTCTCGTTGTTGTTTATGTGCTTCCAGAATTTCAAGAGCCACCTACGCTTTAGATTTCTCTTCAGCTACAAGTTTTCATCTCCAAGTTCTTGTGTGAACATTAGGAGAAGGTCTAACAGGAAGAACCATTTTCATGCCTTTTGTTTTTTGGGTAGAAGAGCTTTAACCTTGCTCCTTTTTGTTTTCATATTCAGCAGCTAAAGGCTTCTCTTTGCTACTTTTGGTACCTCTGCTTGCACTTTCCTTCTTTTCCTTTCTTTTGAAACTTCCTTTAGCTGATGTAATTGATGTACCTTTTGTCTGAACCTATGTTAAATAAGATCCAGTAGTTTCTTAGGGTTTTGGTGTAGGTTGGCCTACCCTGTAAAACAAGAAATGTTCCCAAGTTTGGTTTCTCTTTTTTAGTTCTTCTTCAACTAGACCCTTGATAATTTCCTGATGATAGAATATGTATTCTAATGCTTCCTAGAGTGTTTGAATTCTGGCTGCCATTTTGGTTAGGCTCTTCAATATGAAATAGGGTAGATTAAGAGCCCTCATACCTACAAAATGAAAAAGAAACCTCACATGGTAAAGAAATACTATTGTATACCTTCTCTCACAAGTGAGAAAAATCTTAACTAGTTTGACTATTTCTTCCCATTCCTTCTTAATATAATTGTTGGGAATTCATTTCACCCAAGTAGGATCTCTATAGGCATCTCTAATAAAAGTATTGAGTTCTCCTCCTATAATGAGTTGTCCCTTAAACCACTTTTCTCCTTCCTAGGGAAGGTTAAGAGCTTCTGTAATTGACTGTTCTAAAACCTGCAATTTGAAAACAAAGATGGTAGCTTCTTATCCATTGAGGGTTTGAGAAAACTCTTGGGCTACACCTTGATGTGAGCCTCCTAACTTGGTGTATAGTGGATACCAGCCTGCCTGAATAAACAATCTTCTAACACTTGGATTAGCACCAACTATTTCAACTCCTTGAGGTTTGATTCTCTTAAGCTTTCCATCTTTCCTAAACTTTGATGCCATGGATATTTTCTTGCTTCTTATGAAGAATAGGTGCCAAAGTATGGAAGCTTGCCCAACAGATGTTGCAATTATTTTGAATTTGGCTACTTGAAAAATTAGGATGTGTTCTTAACCACCTCAATCAATGTCTCCTTTACTGCACTTCAGAAATTCAAAATGGTGAAATTTCCTCCATTTTTGAATATTTGAGATAATTTTTTGGTTAAATCTCCCATGCATATGATCCTTCATGATTAAATGATACCTCATGTCATAATAGAAAACTTGTAATAGTAATGATGAATTGAGTTGCTTTGGAGAATCCATCGAATTTAATACAGGTGGTTGTACGAGATTCTTTGCAAATCTGGCAATTTTTTTGCTTTAATTCGAATTGACTGGAAATTTCAATCACGTATTACATGGAACATAAAAAACGGTTGTTATAATTTAAACTTATGGATAACACTAATGATGTAGACCCATTTTAACTTTTGAAACAGGATTTTATTTAAGATCAATGGGGTAAGCAACTACTGGCTATGCATGTGACTAACACCTAGCTCATACGATCAACCAAATCAATTAACTACTACCACTTGACTTGATTTAAAGTTTGTGACCTATGCAATTAGGAAATCTCATGATTTGGATTAAATATTACACCATTATGACATGTGGACAGTCAAAAACAATTTCATTTTCAGCTTCATTTTTTTTTAAATGGGATATGCTATTGGAAATTCCAGTAGCATCAGAAATTTAAAAAAAAAAGAGAGGAAATAAAACAGGAAGGAAAAGACTGTCCAAAAATCAAGGGAGACTATCTGAAAAAGAAAATCGGGCACTACAAAAAATTACAGTAGTATTTTATTTTTTTTAAAATTTACAAAATTAATCCTAAAGAATAAAAAAATTTAAAACCTACTCATGACTTAGCGAATAACTGTGCTAAAATAAAGCATAACATGGTATCTCTATCCTTGGATCTTTGTTTTTCATGGTTATGGGTCATCCACAAACCCACACTTCATCAAATTCGATTTTCTAGGTCGCACAGTTGGTCACAATCTTTTGTCATCACAGTGATGGGTTAACCACACAAAGGCCTTCTCTTTAGTCACTCTTCATATTCAACACATCATTCTCAGGAGGGAACCTCATGCAATGGATACCATTGCTTCTTAAGGAGGGATCAATGATCCGAATGGAAAGTGGTATCTAGCCATGGTATTCATTCACCCATGGTATATGTCCACTCATGGTATTCATTCACCCATGGTATATGTCCACCCATAATTATTATATTTTTTGTTTGAATAAATATATAATTATGGTTTATCTCCCTTTCCTCCTACATAACTATTTCGGTAATTTTATCAGGGTCATATTTTATTTGGCGGAGAGGCGCGTCCCAAAGCCATCTGCAGCTTTGCACAGAAGATATTTGTAATGTTAAGGAAGATATTTGTAACATTGTTTTTTTTTATTTAAAGAGAGATTTGGGCTTCAATAAATTTGATTTCTTAGTATTTTGTATATTCAAACTTAAAGTGGATCTAGGTTAGTTTTATTTTGAAAAGAAAAATATTTTTATTAATATAAATTTTTTTAATTATTTTATTAATTTTAGTCAATTTATTTTAAATTAAAATATAAATTAATTTAGATTCTTTTTTGGATTCAACTGTTTTAAGTAAGTCATTCATCTATGATCATTTCCATAAGACCTAGTCGTAAGTTGATAATTTCTCATCATTTTTGAATAGTCCGCTTAGCACTCATTGTATTCTTATGATTTTTGAATAGTACACTTAGCACTCATTGCATTGGGTCCATGTTGACATAGGTAATATATATAAAATAATAATTTTTAACTTCCTCTTTGCAATTTTTAATTTCATAAAATTTGAATTAAATTTTGGTTTGAACTAAATCCCATATTTCACATAAATTTAAATCATAAAAATATTATAAAAAATAAATTTAGTTCAAGAAAAATGAAAATATTGTTGGCTAGAGAATACTTATCTTTCCTTTTCTCTCTATAATGTTATTTTCAAATTTTTGATCCAAATAGGTCCCCACAAATGGACTTGATCAACTAGAGTGGCATGAGTCAATACAAAAATCAATCTTTTCTTATGTCTTTTAAATTTTATTTTGCATGATAGATATATTAGATGTAACATGAAACTATAAAAATAAGTAATTTAAAAAAAAGAACCAAAGCATATTGCAGTAAAGTTCATGCTTCATGTTACATAGAAAAAGTTAAAATGTATCCTTTAAGGAGATTATATTAGAGAAAAATAGGATGGGAAAAACCATGAGTTGCCAAAATTGTGAATGGTAAATTAAGCAATTTACCACAATTTTATTTAAATTATTAATTTCATTTGGGTCAAAATATTTAACTAAACTAGATAGAACAAGGCAAGAAATTACAACATTTTGGCCGTACTCAATGGATAACATCTCTGGGTGCAATAATAATTAAACAACCTAGACCCATTTTTTACTCTAAAAAAATGTTTGCACCTCAAAAGATTTGATCCTTGTGGCCCTTGAGAGATCTTGAATTTGGATTGATTTAATTATCATTTTAATTATTAGGCTTATTATTATTATTATTATTATTATTATTATTACTATTAAATTTCTTTAAAAGTGAAAATGTTTTAATTATTATTGATGTTATAATTATTTTATCTTTTAATTTTGTTTTATTGTTATTTTTTATTTTTAATATAATTTGATTTATTGAAAATGTTTACACTAAAAAATAACACTTGACATTACAACATCTCAACCATACTTGATTCGAGTGCCTCTAGAAACTAGCATAGATTTATCTTCACTCTAGATCTACCAAGCTCAGAGAGAGATCAAATCTCTTGAGGTGAAAAACTCTTTTACACTAAAAGGAGGATTGATCCATGTGAATGCTTGATAGATCTCGAGTTAAAATGAATCTTTGTTGGTATAACTATTTCGCAATTTCATCCCTAATATCTTTTATTTGTTTGTATCCATATCTAACTTCTCTTATTTATGATTAATTTAAACTTTTATATTTAACTTCTCTAATTTGTTCTCAATAACTTTTATAATAGAATCTTACTTCAATACAATTTTTAATTTATAAATAAAAATATTTTGTCATTACCTTTTTAAATCTCTATTTTGTCAATAAAATAACTGCTTTTGATGGGGGACTCAAATAAAATAATAATTATAATTTTTAATTTTTAATAATTAACTTCTAGATCTTTTATGATTATTAATTTTTAATAGTTAAATTACTCTAAATGTTTGGATCTATCAAAGATTGAAGAAGGATTTAGATTTTTTGAGAAACAAACCTGATAAAATAATAAATATATTAATTATAATTATTAAGTTTATAAATTAATCACTTTAGATCTTCGGGGATATCAAGACTGAGAGAGATTAGATTTTTTGAAAAACAAATTTGATAAATAATAAAATTATTAATTATAATTATTAATTTTCAATAATTAAACCGCCTTAAATATTTGGATCTATCAAGACCCAAAGTGATTAGATTTCTTGAGAAACAAATTTCTTTTAAAAAAAGAAATTTGACTCTTCTGAGTGTTTGATAGATCCAAAGTTAATATATATCTAAGTTAATTAGTTATAAACTGAGTCTAACATCTCTCATCTCCTAACATCCCCTAACATCCATAATATTAGGATTAACATTTTATTAAGAAAATAATTAGTAGCTAGTGATTTTGCAGCCCATGGTTTTATTACAGTTATTCTGGGTTGAAAAGAAGCCTGTAAATAAGTTTAGTGTCCATTGTATAATGTGCAATCTGCCGAGGGTTGAGCAAAGCTCCCAAACTAGTACAAAGGGTCAACGGTTGAGCAAGGCCCTGGGCAAGCGTGATCAGAGTTTTCCACGAACACTGGAATTTCCTTAGTCTCCCCATTTTTTTTTTGGTATTTCTTGATGTTTTTCACATATCTGATTACTGTGTGAATGTTCATATTTATATGTTTATTTTCTATGAATGTTCATGTTTATATGTTTATTTTACCTTGTATTTTAATACATACCTATCCAGGGGAACTTCTATTTGCTATTTATATAGGTCTTCTATTTATATGGGTTTTATTGTACTCTTTATTAAGCAGGTTTAACACATGATTTGCAATCTGCTAAGGGTTGAGCATGCGAATGTGGGGACCAAGGGTTGAGCCAGGCTCCCAGGCTAATGTAAGAGGCCAGGGTTAAGCAAAGTTCCAGGCAAGCTTGATCACAGTTTTCCGCAAAGACTATGGAATTTCGTTAGTCTCCCCAAAACTATATTTTCCGCATTTCTTGATGATTTTCACAGATCTGAATACTGTGTGAATGCTCATGTTTATAGGTTTATTTTGTGTGAATGTTCATGTTTATATGTTTATTTTATCACGTCTGTTAATACATACACATACTTATCATACCCATCCACGGCAGCTCCAATTTGCTATTTATATGGGCCTTCTATGTACTTTTTATTAAGTAGATTTAACGCGTGATTCTTTAACTTGTAAAAGTTTTTGTTTTTGTTCCTTTTCTTTCAAGTAGTTGTTTTCCTGATACTGATTAGTGTTTTAAACTTTCTCTGCACATCTTTATATTTCTGTTTTCCTTTCTTTGGATTAGATCGATGGAGACGGTTGAGCGCTACAGTCAGGAGGAGGAGAATTGCTTCTACTTCTGCGATTCTCCTTCGACGAGAGAATGGCGCTTGGGCATACTATCCGGTTGGTCGTTGGAACTTGGATTCAAAGATAGGATTTCGCCTTTTCTGTTTTCCGTCAGTTTTTGAGTTTACCTGAACTGATGTCTGACAATCGCTTGATAGATATTTCTCTGCAGTGAATATTATATCTTTCTCCCCTATAACATTTCATAGTTATAAGTTTTACATTTCTTGATATTGACGTAATGTAGAAGCTAGTTATTTAGATTAGGCTTAAGATTTAGGGTTATGATGCAGATCTAGCTGGAGGGTTTTCCGACTTTCCTTACACATAACTCTGCTCAACTGTATATGTTGTGGGTGTTATCTCTTATGTGTGGGTGTTGTCCAGGAGTGGAATATATTTGTTTCAGAGGTTTTTTTTGTAGGCACAGGGTGAATCTGTAATTGTTGAAAGATTAAAAAGAAGATTCAAAATCAATTCTAATAATTGCCACTATAACACAGAGTACATGTACTAGACATTAAACAAAAGAAAAGGCAATGGCAGTTACCATAATCAACAAGGATGATGCATACATGAACACGTTGAGTACAATGCATGTTGTTCCAATGGTTGAGCTCCTGCTTCGATAGATGGGAGTTTAACAGTAACTTTAGATCATACCCATAAGAGAGGGACCTCATTGCAACAATTTACATTCTATTCAACGTATTCATATATGCATGACCCTTGTTAGTCGTGGTAACTGCCCTTTCATTTCTTTCCAATACAATATGATTATTCCGGACAATGATTGCAGTAACTCCGACGAATGAAGCCCTCCTATACATGCAGTAATAATTGATGTATACCACTAACGTTCTCCGAGGTCCGCTGGGTGCATGCAAGTTGATGAAGACGAAGAAAAAGAAAGCGGTCGTCCACATAAGAATGAGGATGGAAAATCACAGCGGATGAAAATTCTATCTGGAGTTGGAAACGCTTATGATGTCAAGATTGCTGATTTTGGAACTTTGATAGACGAGTGAGATCAAAACTCCTATTCATCAAATTCTAGTATCAACATTCAAAATTGTGTCCAGTGTTTCATTACATTGGATGCACTATATGTCTGAACATTGTTGTAAAGTTCACAAAGTAAGCTTTCCTGTGAAATTTTGCAATATTTTTTGGTGTTCCAGTTAGAAATAATGAAGAAATGGTTATGTGGTTGTAACGTTACCTTTTTACTTTAGGAGTTGTTCCTAGAGTTTAGGAGGATGGTTTCAACTACCTACTTTTCAGTCATGTATTTAATATGTAATATCATTCATTGTAAGGTATTGAGTGAACGAGAGAGAGAGAGTCTCCTCCTTGTATGAGTGCAGTCTCCAGGTGATGTACACACCTGTGAGCTGCAACTCCTTCTGATTAATTCAAGTTTCATTATTTTTATCTTGTTATCAGAGCTTAGGGTAGACGTAGCCTTAATTTTTTTTTTGGGATGTATCATTAGTTGCACATCTATACATGTAGAGATAGCTGTGTGATCAGGTGGACCTGCAGTAACACCTGAAGCGAAAAAGGCGTCAGATGACTGATCATCTCTGAGCTGTAGGAAGGGTGGAGCGAAAATTTGGAGCGGAATTTTTTTTACAGAAGTTGCAGTGATTGGCGCAGTTTTCTCTGGAATAGTCGCGCCATTGGCGCGGATTTTGAGCTGTAAATCGCGCCAGAGGAAATCACGAACAAATTAGCGTGGATCCGTGGTTGATAAGCGCGCCAATTTTCCTGCACTTCGCGAATTTTAGTTTTCCGAGATTGGCGCGGATTCAGCGTCGATTGGAGCACCAGCCCTTTCTCTCTGAAAATCTGCAATTTTTTTTGCAGATCAGCAGAGGCCCAGTGGTGGCGAAGTGAGATCCTTGATCAGCTCGGTGGCAGCAGATCGGATCTGCCCGGTGGTGGCGAAGTGAGATCCTTGATCGCTCGGTGGTAGCAGATTGGATCTGCCTGGTGGTGGTGAAGTGAGATCCTTGATCATCTTGGTGGTAGCAGATCGGATCTGCCCGGTGGTGGCACAGTGAAGTCCTTGATCTGTTCGGTGGCAGCAGATCGGACTTGCCCGTTGGCGGTGCAGTGAAGTTCTTGATCTGTTCGGTGGCAGCAGATCGAACTTGCCCGGTGGTGGCAGTTTTAAGTATTCAGTTGGGCGAAAATGAACAACAGTTTGGAATCATACCTCCACGAGTCTGGCAAGCTCGATGGAACAAATTTCTCCAACTGGAAGTTCAAAATGCAAACCTTGCTGGAGAGTGCGAACGCATGGTCGATCGTCTTGGGAAATGAACAGAGAGCCGGAAATTCAACCCAAGAACAGGACTGGGATAAGAGAGAAACAAAGGCAAAAGTAATACTGAAGATGTCTGTCAAAGACAATATTATCCCTCATATTCGAGACTGTAAGTCGGCCGCGGACATCTGGGATACGATCAAGGGTCTGTACGAGACATAGAACTCAAATCGTGTTCTAACACTCAAAGGGAAATTGTTTGCGTTAAAGATGGGCGAGAATGAATCAGTTGGTGGATTCATGGGCAGAGTTAAGGATCTGAAAGACCAATTGGGAGCCATTGGAGAGAAGGTATCAGATTCAGATCTGGTTACTCTTACACTGAACAGAATGACAGATGAATCAGACATTCATCTCAGCGTTGTCAGCAAGGGAGAAAGCCCCCTTGTTTGATGAACTGATAGCGATTCTGCTCCAGGAGGAGGAGCGACGACAGAATCTAAAGACTCAGGGCAATGATCTTGCTTTGATGGCGAAGAGAAGACAGCACAGAGGAAGGCAGCGCCAGCACCAACAACAGCATCAGCAACCGCAGCAGCAGCATAAAGGGGCCAACTCCTTTCAAGGGAAATCATCCAGAGGTATGACTGATAGTTATGTTAAGAGATGTTTTTATTGTGGAAAGCCTGGTCACCAGATCAGTGAGTGTTACAAGAAGCAAGCCGATGAAAGGAGAAGCAAACAGAAGAGACATCAAGGTTGTTTTGCTGAAGAAGATGAAGATCACAGCTATGATCTTAGGCTATTTACAATGGACTGTGCACTTTCAACAACAAGAGTAGATGATGACAATACATGGTATGTCGATTCAGGCGCATCCTCGCACATGACTGGTAAGAGAGAATATTTTGAGTTTCTTGAAGAATCTGCATGTGGATCCAAAATTTATTTGGGTGATGACAATGGGTATGAGATCAAAGGTTGTGGAGATATTCCTGTGAAATTACCAAGTGGCGATATCAAGCATCTTAAAAATGTTTTATATGTTCCAGGAATCAAAAAGAATTTGATCTCTGTCTCTATGATAACAGACCAGGACATTCAGGTACAATTCTTCAAGAATGGATGTGTCATTCAGGATAGCAAATTGGAGACAGTTGCAATAGGAGTACGCGTGGGTAATTTGTATAGATTGGATGCAAGGAGCATACCACAACAGGCGATGGTTGCAGCAACATCAACAACTGAGAATCTCTGGCACCAGAGATTTGGACATATCAATCTACAAGATCTCATCCTGCTTAAAAATAAAGGTATGGTCGATGGACTTCCTGCTTTACAAAATGTCAAATTGGAATGTGATGGTTGTGCACTAGGGAAGATGCATAGAGATGAATTCCCTGTGCATTTCAACAGAAAACAAAGAGACATCCTAGAGCTAGTGCATACAGATATCTGTGGACCTATGCAGACTAGGTCTTTAGGAGGTGCATACTATTTCCTACTGTTTGTAGATGATTGCACTAGTTTCTCTTGGGTGTATTTTTTAAGCAAAAAGAGTCAAGCTTTCCAATATTTTAAAGAATTTAAAGTGATGATAGAGAACCAAACAGCAAAGAAGATAAAAATTCTCCGCTCAGATCAAGGGGGGGAATACAGGTTAAATGAGTTCATGAACTTCTGCAAGCAACATGGGATTATACAACAGTTTACAGTGCCACATACTCCACAGCAGAATGGAGTAGCAGAACGCAAGAACAGGACCCTGGTGGAGTGCGTCAGAAGCATGCTTCAAGGTAAGGGCATTTCTAATGGTCTTTGGGCAGAAGCCATTAATACTGCTGTCTATTTAAAGAATAGGAGTCCCACCAAATGTTTAGGCTTCAAAACCCCCTTTGAAGCACTGTTTGGACTCAAACCAGCAGTTGATCATCTGAGAATTTTTGGATCTAAAGCTTTTGCTCATGTACCTAAACCAGACAGGAAAAAGCTAGATCCCAAAGCCTTGAAATGCATATTTGTAGGATATGGCACAGAGTATAAAGCATAAAAATTATATAATCCTGTGACTCATAAAGTGTTTGCAAGCAGAGATGTTATTTTTCATGAACAGACAGAAGATGGAAAGAAAGACTCTGATGATGAAAGCCATATTCCATTTTTGATAGAACTAAACAGTGAAGATGAAGAAGAACAGGTGCAGGTGCAGGAGCAGGAGCAGGAAGAAGTAGCAGCAGATGGCATAATAAGTGATGATACAGGCCTGGACAGTACTGAAACAAAAAGAGATGAGGTGAGTTCTTTACCTAGAAGATCAGGTAGAAAGACTAGACTACCTGCAAAACTTAGAGGCTATGCTTTAATGTCTAAGATTTTGAACATTGTAGAACCCTTAAATTATGAAGAAGCAAGTAGATCAGATAATTGGAGGGCTGCAATGCATGAAGAAATGGAATCTATTTATAGAAACCATACTTGGGACTTAGTTGAGCTGCCAAAAGGGAAAACCCCTATAGGTTGTAAGTGGCTGTATAAACCAAAGATAAATGCAGATGGTACTGTAGAAAAATTTAAAGCAAGACTGGTAGCAAAGGGTTATTCAGATCCTATTGCTCACTTTGGATCAGGATACTTGGTCATGTACTGATGCGAATAACATTTTCGTAAAGATTCAATAAATATCCTGGTTGATCCAAAAGGAATAAGGGAAGAAAGGCCATTTGGAAAACAAAGAGATAAATTATCTCCTTTTTAATTGAATTTCATGTGATTCGAAGCAATAAATTATAATGTCGTGATTTGTATGAATCATACTGATGTTTGGTATTCAAGTATCCATATATGTTATAAAGATTGATGATCTGTTCTGATTAGGTGTCTGCACTGGAGATGTGAAAATTAATTATACTTTTTCTTTTATAATCTATTAATCACCTTCAAGGCTTCAACCCTCCAACTTTGAAAATTATAATAATATCTGCAGGTTGTAGGTTTCAACCGAAGAATTTATCATAAATGGTGTTTTGCAAAATTTAATTGGCACAATCTAACTATTAGAAGTTTTGGCTCTTTTGGCCAAAATTCGGTGATACAATTTTGGCTGAGATTGTGATTTTTCATTGTTTAAAATGCATTTTTGAACTCATAAATAGATTCAGCACCCTGAAAAACCTCATGCCACTCAAATTGTGCAGATTAAACAGCTCAAACTTACAATTCTAACAAAGCCCTGCCAAGTTTCCGGCAAAATCAACCAAAAAATATGCCAAGAAAAGGGCCAACACATCCAAAGTTAAACTACGGCAATTCAGTTAGCTTCAATGTCAAAGCATTAGTTCCACTATAATTTGTGTGGGTAATTTCAGTAAATTATTCTGCAAAAATTGCTTATGTCAAATAAGACATCAAACTGATAAAGACAACATGATAATATCTAAATATTATCACGATGTCACAATTTTTTACCCAAAACAATATTATTGCAGTAAACAGTGCAATATTTTCAGTCTCATGAATATCACGAGATTCATGAAGAATCAACCTGCCCACAGACAGAGGTGCATAAAACTATTTTTTGTCTTTTTGGATATTTTGTGTTTTTTTATTTTACCAATATTTTGCAATATTTCCAACATTGCCGGTATTTTCTTTTCCAGATCCGTGGCAATATTATAATGTTTGCAACATTGCAAAGCACTGATTCCGAAGAATATTGCTAAGCACTTAAACATGGAAATGAAGATATTTCATGTAAACGAAAAAAAATGGACTTAAACATGGAAATGAAGATATTTCATGTAAACGAAAAAAAATGGCCTTGACAAGTTACAACATTAGACATAAAAATAAAAGCAGGACTTCACCAGGGAACTACGGTGCATTATAATAGAAATCGGGCAATTAACATTTGTGAGCTACGTAATTGAGATTCTGAGCAGTGATAATGTTTGCAACATTGCAAAGCACTTATTTTCCAAAGAACATTGCTAAGTAGTAAGCACTTAAACATAGAAATGAAGATATTTCATGTAAACGAAACAACCTCATCGACATTGCAGATAATCTTGTCCTTGTCACTTTCTCTAACATAGACAAGCATATAAGCATTTGAATATTTTGTAAACTTAAATGGAGTATTGTTCAACCAGGATTTGTCTGTGGAAGCTGCAACAACAAAGACAAAGAAAAGCGTTGATATTTTTGAAAGCTTTCAGTGAAACTCCGAACAGCAAAATGGGTAACATTTTTACCTCCTCTTCACCACCATATTGTTCTTCCAGGGCTCTCTTAACATCTTCCTTTGTAACGCGTTCATAATCAAACTTGTACCTATGACAAAAAATCACATATATTTAATCAGAAAAAATGCATAGGCATCTAGAAAGTAAACCATATTATTTAGCAGAACAAGCCCCCACATAATCAAATTACGGTTCAAATGGCATACCACTGATCTAAGAGAGTCGGCCTAATAAATGCATAATAATGGCCACCATGAACACCCCCGCTATGGACCAGAACACTGCCACATAGCATCAGAGTATAAGCTTCCAGCACAAATATTTCATAAAAACAGAATCTAGATTCTAAACTTTAGAAAAATATACTAAACGTAAGGCTATACTACAAAACTTAGAAGACTCGATCATAAAGCACTAAAGCTTGAGCAAACACAAGTTAATCCATGGGACTATTAGTTAGAAAGCTAAAAATCACTAAATAAAGGAACATGTAAGTTTGTAACAGTCACACTAACAATAATAACCAAACAACACCCAATTTGATCATTCCCAAACAAGAACCGCACTATTAAAAAGATCCAACCAAAATCCAATATGCCACTAATTAAAAGAATAAACCATAACAGAAAATCATAAATGTTAAAACTTCCGATTCTCTGAATCATATGACCCCATCCCAATGTGATGCATTATGGTTATTCAGACAACCAAACAATGCCTAGACTTCCAAGTAGACCTCCAATGATTTTATGCAGAAGTCCTTACAAAACACCTCTCTAGAATTCTTCAATACAGTAAAGATTACCTCGCTTTGCTAATCCCTGATATAATTAAGAGGAACAAACAGTATAGGCATATCTTACTCTCAAGAAGACACTGTTATTGAATTCTTGCATGTTGATGTATGGTTGAAACCCTTTAACAGATACAAAATATAATGAAAAATAAAAGAAACATGGAAAAATATTAATACATAATTAGGCCCTCCAAAGGAAATGGTGTCATGTATACAGTAAAGATTACCTCGCTTTGCTAATTCCTGATATAATTAAGAGGAGCAAACAACATAGGCATGTCTTACTCTCAAGAAGACATTGTTATTGAATTCTGGTGTGTTGATGTATAGTTGAAACCCTTTAACAAATACAAAATATAATGAAAAATAAAAGAAACATGGAAAAATATTAATATATAATTAGGCCCTCCAAAGGAAATGGTGTCATGTAGCCTATTTTGAAATCCCTTTGCAAACTGTAAATATTCTAAATAGGATATTTCACAATATTGGCCAAAGAAAGACCTCCAAGGAACCAACAACAATTCCCCATCAATGTGATGAAAATAACAAAGTGGAAACTTAATAGTGGGCATCATTAAAAAGATTACCTCACTTTGCTAATCCCTGATATAATTAAGAGGAGCAAATAGTATAGGCATGTCTTACTCTCAAGAAGACGATGTTATTGAATTCTGGTGTGTTGATGTATGGTTGAAACCCTTTAACAAATACAAAGAATAAGGAAAAATAAAAGAAACATGGAAAAATATTAATATATAATTAGACCCTCCAAAGGAAATGGAAATGGTGTCGTGTAGCCTATTTTGAAATCCCTTTGCAAACAACTGTAAATATTGTAAATGTTAAATAGGATATTTCACAATATTGGCCAAAGAAAGACCTCCAAAGAACCAACAACAATTCCCCATCAATGTGATGAAAATCACAAAGTGGAGACTTAATAGTGGGCATCATTAAAAAGATTACCTCGCTTTGCTAATCCCTGATATAATTAAGAGGAGCAAACAGTATAGGCATGTCTTACTCTCAAGAAGACGTTACTGAATTCTGGTGTGTTGATATATGGTTGAAACCCTTTAACAAATACAAAATATAATGAAAAATAAAAGAAACATGGAAAAATATTAATATATAATTAGTCCCTCCAAAGGAAATGGTGTCATGTAGCCTATTTTGAAATCCCTTTGCAAACAACTGTAAATATTGTAAATGTTTAAATAGGATATTTCACAATATTGGCCAAAGAAAGACCTCCAAGGAACCAACAACAATTCCCCACCAATGGGATGAAAATCACAAAGTGGAACCTTAATAGTGGGCATCATTAAAAATTAGGTTTTTTCAAAAGACCAACAAATAAGTAGATTACATTACATTGACATTTCTTACCCAGGCAATCTTTTGTTCTAGTTCTTATAGCCATAGAGATGCCAAAGATATTGGTACTCATTGAAGTTCAAAAGCTTGCTATGTATCTCATCATGAATCTTGGGATTTGGGACCATGCATGTTACGCATTTGTATAATACCTCTTTTCCCTTCCCATCCATCTCAAAATTTTGTGTAATGGTACCTTAGAAGTTCGAAAAACCAAAAATATTCATGAATTGTTTTGGAATGTTTGGAAAAGCTTTTCTAATGAGTAAAATAACATATAAACTTTGAAAATTAACATCAACTAACTTGGGTTTAAGTAGAAACCAGCTGCATGTAAAGCTCTATGGAGTTGTTTGTTCTATCATTCTTTAATGATTCTCCATATAAGAAGATACTTTTGTCTTCTATCCCCATATGGTGATTTTTATTGCCTCTTTTACTTGATCCATGGCCTTATAAACAAAACCCATGGTGGGGTTATCAAAATTGACCATCTACAATACTATCACGAGAGGCCCACTAAACAATGCTATTTCTTTTGGCTTTCCCAATGAAAGAAAGTTTGTTGTAGATCGTGTAACGGTTGGCTGAACAAGCTCTTTACATCTAGTGTGTTTCCTCATATGGTTCAAAACCAATGAATTGTTGTAGATGTACTTGGTTATCCACTCAATTTTTCCAATATCCTCAAGTGTGAGGTCCAAACAATTGGTTGCACATGAAGTCTACCAAATGGTGGCTGATTTTTCTTCCAATATCCTTCCAGCTATAACATAGTTGGAGGCATTTTCTGTGATCACTTGTACACCATTTTCTACCCCTATTTCCACATCCACTTCATCCAAAGGACATAATAACAACTGTGCATCTTTCACGTGATTAGATGCATCCACATTTTGAGAAATGTGGTACATTTTGGGCAAACAATGGAAAAATTTAAAATCTTGTCAGATAAACCATCAGTCCATCCATCAGACATAATTGTACACCCTGTTCTGGTCCATGATTACTTGAACTTTGCGAGACTCATATATGGCATTAGTCATAGGCTTATAATATGTAGAATTAGTGGCATTGAAAGAGTTGTCTGCAACATACCACTATCTAAAAATGCATTCCCATGCAACCTCCTCTACCTTCTTCCATTTAGCATAAATGGTGGGTTGAGCACCATTTGTGTGAGGCACCATTTGTGTGAGGCATAAAGAAAGAGTCAATCCCTTTACATGCCACAAATATGTTCATCTCTAATTACTGGAGGATTCTTCAAAACTAGGCATATGCTTTTCAAGTTTAATTTCACTGGAAAAAACATCACCCTTTTTGCTTTTACCTGTCTTTTTTAGTTTTCTTGGTACAGCACTTCTCTGATTGATAGGCTTCAATCAGAAATAGTATATGCACTCTTAGCTCACCAGAGACTTTTTTACAAGGTTTTACTCGGCTTACCCAATGTGTAGGTGTTGTTTAATCCCATGGGTCCCCCACCTTTAACTTCCTTCCCACAATAGTTGCATACTTTTACCCCATCTTCATGCTAATGGCAATTAACTCATGTTGGATTTTTTTAGTTCTTAGGGGTCGTGGCAACTTGTACAGCGAGAAATAAAAATCTACATGCAAAACCTTAGGCTTTCTTAGTTTCTAGGAAAATCAACAGTTTTTTAGATAGAAATAGAGTAAGAATAGATGCCTTGACATGCCTAGAGAAACTTTCCAAATCCTGAAAACATAGCAGGAAAAAACAGCTCTCTAACATCCCTCATGAATCTGAGAATGATCTCTTTAATCACCTGCAAAAACAGCCCACCATATTTGGAAAAAAAACTCTTGAATCACCTCCAATTTCCCTAAGAAACTCAGTGCAAAAGCTTTCCAACTTTGCCCTCCAACCAGCTCTCCAAATCTGCCCAAGAACTCCCACAACATAGCTCTGTCAATATCTCTCCAATCCCACTCAACTCAAGAAACTCATCTCAAGAATATCAAGAAGCTCAAACAAATAGTGTGAGTGAAATAGAAGGTGCCAGGGGTCTTTAAATAGTTTTTAGAGGGGTTACGGTTGCTTTGTAGGGGGGCCATCTCACAATTTTTTTTTTTTTTTTTTTTTTTAAATATTTGACTTTTTGAACTCTGAATTTTTGCTGTATGGCGTCTTATGGACTTGGCTGGTTCAGTAGCAAACTGGCCATCAGTGCCACTGGTTGGACCTCTCGGTAAAAAATCACCAGACTGGCTGGTTCAACTGTTTCTGATAACACTGGATGATCCTAAGATAGTCTATTTAAAAACATTCATGTTACGATAATCCTGCTATTGGGAAAACAAACTTCTACTAAATATAAAATTGATTTTACTGCCTAGCTGCGGTTGTTCCACCCCAAGCTAGCAGTTCAAGAAATAACCATGTTCTGGGCCACAACAAATGTTGTGCTTTCCTCTTTTAGTTTGTTTGAGTGGGTAGATTATTTTTGTAACTGTTATTATATTTTATAGTTTTTCTCATCTTAGAAGAAAGAAATAAAAGATCTGTCCACAAATGACTGAAATAGGTTAATGGAACTAGAAATTTCTAACCATAAGGTAATATTGGGAGCCTTGAAGGCAACTCACTCTTAGATGCATAAAAAATGCAAATAAAGATAAGGATTATAAAGATGGAGATTATAAAGATGGAGAGTAGAAGGATGAGATATTTATTTTTAAACTATATGCCAAATACAGCATACAGTTGTGAAATCAATAGTGTGAGTGTTAATTTCATCTATTTGTTATGAATGAAAGTGTGGTTTTGCTTTTTTTGAAGCTGCTTTATACATCTCGTATTTTAGCAATGCATTTCATCTTATTGTGGCATATAAGGCCAACAAAGGCTTTAGAAGCTAAGTAACATTGTAGACTTCTGAAAGAATTAGATGATTGGATCTGAATTTTGTAATTGGCTTCATAAAAGTGAACACATTAATTTATGAATTTCAATTTAGGAACATCAAGATATCATTTTTGCTATAATAATTTTTTATTTTTTATTGTTCAGCTATTGGATGAGCTGGGGTGGTAACCAAATTCATTTTGATGTTCTTTATTTGATTTATAAAATAAAATCAGTGCACTGCAGACTTGTATTAAATTAGTATCTTTTTATAATATATAATATAAGATAACTTTGAACTTCCGAAGGAACAGTTATCAATATAATACCACTGCCCATTGCAATGCTTCTTGGATAAGGATTTTAGTTTTGCAAGGTAGCTAGCCTTGAAAATATGAGGTACATGCGAATAATATTTTTGAGGCACTGCAAAGCCATAAAAGAGGCTTGCTTTGGCCGATGTATGATGTAAATGTGTTCTATTTTCTTTTCTTTGTTCATAAAAATGGTTGTCCTATTTGAATGACTAAATGTTGTCCTTGGCATAGAGACTATCTTCTTGCCATCTATAGACCTGATTTCCTGTGTCTTTTGGCAGATAAATGATCGTTATGAGTTTCCACTGCAGCTTGATTTGGATAGGGAGGATGGAAAATATCTTTCTCCAGACGCAGACAGGAGTGTGCGTAATTTGTACACTCTACACAGGTAACCCTTGTTCAGACTCCAAGAAGTGGGTGCCTCTTATCTAACATTTAAAAATCCCAAACCCAAGTAACAAATGTGTCTAACAGCTGTATTTTAATCTGTAATCTAGTTCGAGTTAGTGTATTGTGCACTTTTGGCTGAAACAAGAATAGTGGGATATGCTTGCAATTATTTCTGATATGCCTGGTATTCAACATGAGTTTAGATTTCCACTGCATCTCCTGCATGATTTACACTGTCAACTTTCCCAGGTTGGATCTACATAATAATAGTCGCACATACTGGAAGCTGTGTTGCTGTTATATGATAGTTTGTGATTTTAGTGTGCCTAAACGGATTTTTACATTGATTGTACTACTTCTATATTTATCAGTATCTGTGTGTACAAGTAATGGAGCATGCCTTAATGCTTTTTGTCCAGAAATAAAAGAGGTTGGCGAGCATGAATCAAAACCTATAATAATAGTTGACCAAGAAATGATTCAGATGAAACTAGTCAATTGGGGGGATTGTTGTGTGTAACATAAATTTGTAAAAGTAATAGGCCTTCTATAAATTTTGTGAAAAACATTCTCAAGTTAATTGCATTGATCTATTTGAAAATGTTGATAGTAGCGAGAAAGGGTTCCTTGATTTGTGCCTTAATTCAAGGAGCCACAACGAGTTTCTCCTTAGCATGCTCGAGTTTCCTATAAGTTAGGAGCTAATTCCTATAAGTTAGGAGAAATCCCTTTAATTTAGGATTTGCTCCTAAAAGTTAGGACTATTTATGAGGCATTTAACTAATAGGCTGAAGTGGATGGCTCAGTTTAGTGCCTTCTAGTGCGAATCAGCTATGGAAGCCAACATGCATGAGTTTCAAGTCTAAATTTGGGCAGATCGAGTTGCATGAGTCAGTTAGACTTAACTCACTCAATCACCAGTTTGACTTTCCAGAAATAACAACTGGCTAACTTTAGCCATTCGAATTGCCTTCAAAAGAAGGAACAAAGGCACATATTTGATCATTGTCTTGTGTGCTCGAGTTGGGGAGACAAGACAATAGAGCTCATGGGTTTGTGAGAAGGTTGCACAGGTTTATGTGTGGAGCTTGTGAAAGAAGTTGTGCCAAGAGTAGCTTGTGCACATTATTGGAGAGAGTAATTTCCTCAGAATTGCATAAGAATTTAGGAGTAAGCCTATGCGCAAGGAATTAGGAAGAAATCGAGGAGCATATCAAAGGTATCGCAAGGAGTGTTTCAGCTTAGTACAACCAGAGGGAATCAGTTTATATTCTCTATTGGAACAAGTTTGTATTTGTAAGAGATCTATTGCTCAAATTGCTTCAATAAAATTCTCAAAAAAGCAAAGGGTTTTCCCAATTGGGTTCCCTATAAACTTTTGTGCCTTGATTATTGTGATGGTGTGTTTATTTCTGTTCCTATTCCACTGCAAAATTTAGTAGAGAAATTCTATGTCTATATCAAAAGCAAGTAGTTTTCAGATTGTTCATATTAGCAGTTGCAGAATTTCGTGGATTTTCTACAGAATTTTTTTCTATTATACTAACAAAGGACCGTTGGATTATTTGACCATATCAACATCCTTCATAGTGATGTTACACATCGTAAACAAGATGAACACGATGAGTCTCTAATAGTGATCAATGATGACTTTATGTTGGAGCCCTTTGTGAGAAGGAGACTTAGGAGATGAGCACAGGTCTTTGTGTGGTTGTTTGTACATGTTTCTAATCCCCAGGCAATGATTGTTTTGTTTTTCTATTGGTGTCAAATATAATTTTCCTTGCACTTGCCAACCCTAGATTTCGTTTTGATGCTCCATCGGAGAAAAAAATAAAAGAGATTTGCTTTGAATTGCCAGTTAAGTAAATTGTGCTTATCCATTCAAATCTGCCATTAAGTGTTGGTGTTTGGATTATGCTTGAGTGTGTTGGTAACTTGGATCAAAAGAGAAAATTGATGGGTCCTTGTCTCCTCATTTTGTTCTAATGCCTATTGATCCAACTTCTCTTTTCTTCTTGAATCGATATGTTACAACAAGAGGCCTTTAACCTTGGCTATAACAAATTTAGTTTTTAACTTCTTATCCAAGTCTTGGTTGAAAATAGCTATATTATGATTCCAACATAGAAATTTTGGAAGTGCGGTCTATAATTGTTTCAAGAGAGTTTTGTTTTTGAGAGACCCTATGTAATTTTTACCCCATAGTTAAAGCATGTCTCTCCACTAGCTAGGCCTATGTGAATGGTGACTAAGGCTAGCAAAGCAACTTGGGTATACCTGTTTAGTGAAGTTGCAATCAAAGAAAAGGCAATGGATTGATTCTTCTGTTGAGAGGCATGAGGCACACCTTAAGGGCCTTGAATTCCCCCTTTTACTTTGAGAAGCCCATCGTTGTGCCACACCTGATTCAATGGTGACTAAGGCCAGCAATGCAACTTGGGTATACCTGTTTAGTGAAGTTGCAATCAAAGAAAAGGTAATGGATTGATTCTTCTGTTGAGAGGCATGAGGCACACCTTAAGGGCCTTGAATTCCCCCTTTTACTTTGAGAAGCCCATCGTTGTGCCACACCTGATTCAAAATGGAATATCATAGAGAGCGAGGTAGAGAAAGAAGTTCATGCACGTATTCAATGTTCATCCCCGAATTTATACTACAACGCATTTGAAACCCTTCATTTTAAGATGTGTAAGTCCCATGGAGTGCATCCCTTTAGATTAGCTAACAAAACTGAGACAAGGGGGATAAGATTGCAAGGAGGTGACCCAAATGACCAACCTCTCTATCATTTGAAATGCTCAAATCATTTTGAAATATGGAAAATAGTATTTTAGTTCAGGCATTCCATCCATGTCTTCAAGGGGACTATCATTTTGAGCAGATTCCAAATTTGAGAACTTCTCAATGGGAGTCTCCTCCCAAAAGAAGGGTATTGTAAGCGAATTGAGAGTGATCCAAGCTTTTGACATCCCTTAATATTGTGATTCTTTGAAGATTCTTTGAGATCCTTTAATCCTTCATCTTCCAACCATAGTTGCGGGGGAGCACCCCCCCCCCCTTCGAACCCGCTCTCAAATCGCGCTCTGGGCGGGAGGGGCTCCGAAGCGCCTCGGGAGCGTGCTCCCTTAAAAAAATTTGTGCTCCCTGCCATTTTCGGGAGCGGTCGCTCCGTCGCTCCTGGAGCGATTTTTTAAGCCCGGGAGCGATCGGGGAGCGATCGCTCCCGGGCATTAAAAAATCGCTCCGAGAGCGTTTCGCGCGGCGCCGGGAGCAGTTAAGCGGAAAAAAATTCCGCAAAATGAATAAATAAATAGATAAATAAATAAATTGTTTTAAAAGCCTAAGGGCATAAAAAATTTCATTATCAAAGTCATTGAGCAAGAGCTTGGCAAAGAGCAAGAGCAAAGGAGCAAGGAGCAAGTGATGAGGAGCGAGAAGCGAGGAGCGAGGAGCGAGGAGAAAGCCTGTAGAGGTAAGTAACTTAGTAATTTAGTTAGTCTAGTTAGTCTAATTTAGTTAGGTAGTAATTTAGTTAATTTAATTTAGTTTATTGAGTTTAAAAATTATGAATTTGAATTAAATTAATAAATTAAATTAATTAATCCCAATAAATTAAATTAATTTGCAGATTCTTGAATCAAAACCCTACAAACATCAAACGCCATGGACCTAGCTATATTTCTGGGCATTTTCCTCTTCCCGGTCCCTTTTATGGTTATTATGGTGCTGGAGAGTAGGAAACGGAGGGGCCAAACTGAAGAGGGGGATGAAGAAGCTAGAGAAAGTCGAATTGGTGAAAACCCCGGTGAGGAGGAGCTAGAGGAGGGTGAACATGACCCTCAAAAAACTAAACAAGACCAAACCCCATTGTGGAAATATGTTAACAGGGCTGAAATAGGGAGAGGGGGTGGAACCACTAAATTTCATGGCCCCCATTGCAACACTGATTACACAGGTTCATACACCCGTGCTAGAAGACACCTCTGCGGGAAAAGGCCATGGGATGGAGACAAACAAATAGCAATCAAAACTTGCACAGTGGTGTCAGCAGCGGATAGAGCCAAATACATAAGGGAAGAGGAGGAAGCCCAATACAAATCAAAAAAATCAAGGGGTTTCTTTGAACCAAGCTCACAATCACAAAGAACTCCTTCAGCATCCTCCCAAGGCAGTGGATATGGAGGCTCAGGGTCATCATCTTTAAGGCGTAGAACCATATCAGATTTCCTTGATGAGGGGTGTAGGAATGATGTGGATTCAAAGGTTTACAGGTTTCTCTATGCATGTGGGATACCATTCAACGTTCTTCGCTCCCCTTATTGGCACGAAATGGTTCGGCCATAAATGATGCCCCTAAAGGATACAAGAGCCCTGGGTATGACAAGGCAAGAACCGTTGGCCTTGATAATGAAAAAGCAAAAATATCACATTCTTTGAATAGAATGACAAGTGCTTGGACTGAGCATGGGGTGTCCATCGTATCTGATGGATGGACCAATGTAAAAGGCAAGCCATTGATAAGTGTTCTTGCTGTGTCTGTTAA
>APFE030944144.1:0-10844 GCA_000404065.3 Pinus taeda
ATTCTCACTTTCTCCATTTATAGTTCGGTATTATTAGAATTTACATGAACAATTTATACTCTTAGGTACATAAAGCGAGAACCTCTTGGCAATCAAATAATTTTTTGTGTTTCCATGATAGTCTTTCTGACATCTCCACTCAAATATCCACATGACAGGAAGTAATATATTGTTTTATGCGTAAATCTTAAATGGAGCGATGTCTCTCAATTTATTACATCTCTAAGATACTAAATTTAAGGCTGACTCTATGACAATCATGGCATCCATTGTCCAAGACGCTTAAAAAAAATAGATATATGATTTTATGAAAATGATATTATTAAAGAAAAATTATTATTCCAAATTGTTTTGCATGTAGTTACAATGAATTGTATAAATATGCTTAAATAAGTGAAGTAATCACAAATTGAATTATCCCAAAAAAAATCTATAGATATAAACAAAGGAGAGCAAATCAGGTTTGAATAACTAACTTGCAAGAGGGAAATCTATTTTAACATGTTATTATATATACCATAATCTATACATTGGATATCCATAATAGTAGTCTTGTATACCACAAATAAGCCACCGTAATTAATAAGAAGCATTTCCTAATGCTTTTGATTGATGGAAATGAGATCATGTTAGATTTATAAGTATATTCTTAAGATTATGAAATTATGCAAATTAAGAGCATACCTTAATGTATATATCTGATATAGATAAGTTTCTAGGGGAAATATCTAACCAATATGAAATATTCTAAATTGGAAAAGGAATTGAGACATGAAGAGCATACTTCTTAGTAAGAAAAATACTACAATTTTTGTGTCGATGCATGGTTTAATAAATCACCGAATACTTGAAAGGAGGATTGTATAATAGAGAGACCATAATTGTATGATCATTTTATTGTTATGTTATGATACATATACCCATGCATTGGCATGAATGGTGTTTGTTACCATTGGCTTGCTAAGTGGTCATTGAGATAGACATGTTTTAAAAAGGATCATGCTTAATATCTATGCATATTAAAGAGTCATATAAATCTTCCATGTAAGCACTTGTTGATGAGTTCTTATATTGACGGTCTCATACATGTTGAAAGAAAGTAAAGTTCAATGCTCAACAAATATAAAGATGTTAATTACCCCAATGCCTATAAATGCGATTATAGTGTAGAGGGAAATAACGCGATTTGACGTAATGACTATATTGGTAAAGTAGTGTAGAGTCTGTGCAGTGATAGACTATATGTTTCATTGCTTAGATGCTGGCATAGTTTTGTTGATAAAATATTGGTGGGTTGTGACTTGTAGAATCAATTTTATGCTGCTACCAATGCTTACAAATATGCATAGCATGTAGAAATTTGGTTTTTCCTACATGCAAGGGATTTGAGTTGTTTGAACTATATTTAACTTATATTTTGTTAGAATACACGCTTGGGCTGTTATGTGCCAATTAAATAGGAAAGGTATGCATGAGTATTTTAAGAGTGAGGATCGACAGGAAATTGTAGGTTATTATTTTTACTCACATGAAATTTTCTATAGCTAAAGTTGTTATAGCATGCAATAGGGAGAAAATGCCTTAAAAGTAATGGTGTTCGGTTTTGTTTAAGGTTAATAACAAGTAATGCATATGGGAGGAAGATATAATTCTCAAGTCGCACACTTACATATCTTGCCCTCATGAATGGAAGAATTACAATTGTGATAAAAGTAGACTAAGATTCTAGTGAGAGATTAAACTATGGTAATCATGCTATAATAGAAACTTATACATGGTATAATTGCTATGAAAATAGTATACCAAAGTAAAGGATGGTGATGACATGTTATATTATAAGGCTATATAACCTACATAAATTGTCATTCAAATTAACCTTTTGAGTAATGCATATACATACAATGTGATTTGTTCTTTGGTTGGAAGAAAGTATGGTTAAGGGGAAATTTAACTTAAACATACTTCGAGGACATATGAATCTTTTCATGGATATGCATAATAGCACCTATAAGTATCCTTGAGTTTAAAGCATAGTAATTAATGGAGTAGAAAAAATGGTATGGACCATTCGGTCAATTAAATTGTATTAAACAATCTATTTAATAGATTGATATCATATCAATTGAGATGCATAAATTCTATCAAGAAACTTTGAGAGGATCCCTTGTGGAATTGCATTGATAAGGTGTCTCGACAAGATAAGGAAATGTTGCATAATTTAAACAAGACGTCGTAAAATAGATAACTCATATTCTGGTAAAGGGTGATTTAATGTTAAGGGTGAGGTAACATGTAAATACCGAGAGATCATAAACACTTACAACTAAAAGGAGTGTAGGATTGAAAGTAGTAAAAACTTTTATGTATAACTACATTGAATTATGAATGGCCAATAGGTTGTTGAGGCATAAAAGTGGGAATAATAAAACATACAAGATAAATTAACGATCTAATGAATAATTAAACTTCAAAAACTACGAGTTAATAGTTTTCTTTAGAACATTAAGCACAAGATATGATTAAGATGAAAATATTCATGAATACAATACTATGTGACTCATATTGTAACCACATGAAATCTTGAATTGAATTACACTTGACATAAAACTTTCTTAATTACATAGAGGGACCATGATCATAAAAATTCCTTGAAAACTGAACATAGTTAAAGATAGAGGAATGTTGGTATGATACTAACATGGTGGAAAAATATGTGGATAAAGTTTATGTGAGGATGGTCTTATAGGTTGCACCACAGATGGACTATGTACAACATCACATATGTAACCATATGACTAGATACGCTACAACGTTGAAAATTGAAATGTGTATTGGTGTGTATAACATACCTTGTGTGTAGGTATTCATAGAGTCATTGGAAAAATGTTTGGCCAAGTAAAAAAACCTTGATGTTACCTAGAAGAAGGAAAATAATTTGGTATAAGTAATAGTGGTTAATCGCAATTTGGCATACGTAGAATTACGATGAATATATATTGTTATGTGAAATAATATGTTATGACCTTGAAGGCATATTAACGTGGAAAATATACTAACTGATGTATTGTATGTAGAGAGACTGCTTGAAAGAATGCAAGCAGAGAACATGCATTCTTCACATAAAATAAATGATAAGCAATAGCTTCTTTAAAAATATTAAGTAAAAGATCGTGATATTTATGATAGTTAAACTTTTGCATCTATAAATTCTCACAAGTGGTTTGAAAAAATATTAGAGGCAGCTATGGAAGGAGGGAACTCCTTAAGACATATATAGCTATGGAAGGAGAGGTTGTGGGAACACTCTGCATGACTCGTGTACATCGAAAAAATTGCAGAAGGTTGTAGAGCCATGAGAGGTGTTGATTTAGAAAATAACTATCTATGAATGAGGACATGATATAGTGATACACCTACGACGATGTAAAATTTAATGGGAGGAGTATGTAACACCCCTCCCTTGTGTACTAAATTTTTGTAAAACTAAGCTAAGTTAAATTTATGTGCGATATCCTCCCTTGTGTGTTAAATGTTTGTAAATGTAAGATGAGTCAAAGCTAGGTGTGATACCCTCCTTTGTGGGTTAAACTATTCTAAACCTAAGTTGAGGAAAGCTAGGTGATATGTAATATGAAAATAAAATGTGATATTAAATAAATTAATAAAATAAATGACTCGGAGGGTTGAGCACTAAGAGAGAGGATATGCTTGCTAAATCCAATGATGAATGGGATAGAGATGAAGCCTTCACGATAAAGATTCCAGATGTGATTCTAGATAAGCTTAGATGGATTGCAAAACTGTCGGAAAAATGGGAGATAAAGATCCATTAGACATAAAATATTTGCAGGAGATGAAGGAATGCTTTTATGAGGAAAATAATCATGTGAGATAAATATGATATTTTCCAACAAATACCTGGGCAAATGGAAAAATCCATAAAAGCGAGATGCCACTAATGGTAACTAAATCATGAAAGAGGGTATTAAATCCCTACTCCACCGATCAATTGAGGATATTTGATCCTTGGCAAGATATTCAGCTTGGGAGGAATCAGAGGTGATTCATGGTTGGGTGGTGGTGCTCCTCCCTCCAATTTAGATTTAGTTGGTGTCATTTGCATGGAATGGTTGTATGTGGATTCTTACCCTCTCTCTCTGTTACCATTCCAATTTTCCTATGAGGGGTTTTCTTAGTTTTGAGAATATTTGAATGAATGGTGTTTCCCTCTATTCGGATGAGATTTAATAACATGGTATGTGTTTCATGTTATATCCTTACTTAATAGGATGTTAAATCATACAACTCAAACCATATGGATTTTTTAGTTACCTCTCTTATGGAAATGATGGATGGAATAATGCATGTGATGCACATGTGATCACATGTGTATTTCAAGGCTATTAAGATCATATTTATATTTGTGAAGGAGTGATATCATTCTTTGGCCTCCATATAGCTTAGGCAAGTGGATCCTTCAATGGTAACTATTTATCTAAGTTCTTTATCCTCTCAGTCATCCTCATTGACTTTTGAACTTCATCTTTGTGCATAATCCAAGCCAATTTCTTCTCATGCTCTAGACTCCCTATCTGTTGTTTGAGTCTATTTATCTCAAAGGTCTAAATGGACATGTCCTCCATTTCTTTGATCAATTTTCTTACCTCATCACTTGGTTTATTTGTTTTTGTTGAAACTATTCCTAATGTACATGTTGTTTTAGCTGGAAGTGTTGTAGCTAGTGGAGCTGTGGGGGCCAATGAAACTACCAAGGTTGATGGAACTATTGTAGTCACTGGTGGAATGGCAGTGGCAACGGTTGTCTCAAGGCTGGTGTGTTTCAGTTGTATTAACTTGTCCAACTCCTTCTCCATTTCTTTCAATTGATCATTTAATTGGAGAATAAGATCCATCATCTCTTCCTATTGAGTTTGGCTTTCAAGGACATCCTTGTTCTGTTGATGCTCTGGAGGAGGCAACCTCTATTGTTTCTTTAAAGCAACAATATCCTCATTTTTCTTGTTTATCAATTTCTCTCTAGCCTTGACATCATTGGGATTATATCCAAACTCAATCAACAAGTCTTCTAGTGACTTAATTATGTTATCCTTGGCCTGTGAGGATGCCTTTCCCGACTTGTAATGTGTTGTAATATTATGTAGTAAGCTTTGGATATGTGCGCAGTCATTTCTTTATTTGTTATTGTGGAGTAAATCATCTTACTTGCCTCTTTGCGAAATTCAATTTGGTCAATAGGGTGAAAATCCCTAGGCAAAACTTCAAATTCAGTCTTCTCGTCGTCTGTCGATGATTTGGGTTGCTCAATTGTAGGTTGCATGAATGTCATTTGCATGTTATGAGTCTTAATGTCAAAGGATGACATTAGTCTATTTTGATTTGCACGTGTTTGATTGAAGTACTGGGCATAAGTTTTAGCCTTCTATGACTCATTTCTCAACTTAATTTCCTTGTATTTCTCTTTAATATCTTTCTCTTTATCCATGGGCTTGCTCGATGAAGAGACTTCAATGCTGAGTTGTTTCTCAATAAGCTGAGTGTTTGAAGTAGAAGGCTGATGACTTTCCTCTGAAATTTTTGGGCCTTTGCTCATTCCCACCATTTTGTGACTGTCAATTATTTCCACTATCCCAATGGTGTCTTCTTGTTGATTTACAAGATTAAGTTTCAGCCTCTTCCTGTAATTGACCTTAAATCGTTCATCTGTAGTGTCCATTGCTAAGCTAGATCCTTCTTCCCCAGTTCTTTTCGCATTTTTGTTTTCATTGGCTGGAGTCTGCAAAATGGGAGTAATAATCATCTATTATTGTAGGACTAGAACCTACAGAAAGGAACTAGTATCAATATTCTTCTTGATCATCTCACCTTGTATCTGATAGGGGGGGAAATGATGGTCATCTACAAGCTTTAGAGTCACATCAAGCGAGCCTGAGCCACAACCTGCCGCACCGGTTTCAGAGTTGTAGCAAGAGACAAAGATGCCCGTGAACATGCCTTCAGTGGGAAATCTGGGACACTTCCTCTAGTAGAAGACTTCAACTTCTTGCTAGTTTTGGAAGAGTTTCGGGAACAAAATTGAGGACGCTTCCTCTAGCAGAAGACTTCATCTTCCTGCCAGATTTGGAAGAGTTCAAGGAATTGCATTAAGCATTCTAGAGTTGTTGGTCATCCTTAAACCATCACAGGTTGAGACTTCCCTTTTCAGGTTGAAGTTTCACCTTTATGTGGGGTGAGACCTCCCTTTTATGGTTGAAGGCTTCCCTCTTTAAAACAATAGGATCACTTCCTCTAGCAGAAGACTTCAACTTCTTGCCAATTTTGGAAGAGTTCCGGGAACTTCACTAAGCGTTCCAGTGTTGGTGGTCATCCTTAAACCACCGCCCTTTATACCGACATTTCAGAGAGCACATTCAGCCTAGTGCTGCCATGCATTTTTTCACATTTTGTATTACATCTCTCTTCTTGGACTCATACATAACCCTTCGGATTAAGGGGTTGAATGTTGGACACCTAATCCTAAGAGACCTTGGGATGTGAATCCCAACGGCCACATAATGTACTATAAATGTATATCATTTGTGAATAAAAATTGTACTGCATGATTTATGTTTCATATTTTCTAGTTACCCATGTGTGTTTAACAGATTATCTAAAGAGTATTGTAATCATGGTATTTGTAATGATTGATTTAATGCACTTGTGATTGCCACCAAAACCCAATTCTAAATGAAGAAATCTCTAATTTAATGGAGCCTAAGGGATAAATTCCCAGGTGAGCTAAGGAGGTTTGTTACAAATGTTATGGGACAATAGGTTTAAATAGTGAGTCCTCTCGACTAATCCACCTTTGTAGAGTTTCATTGACACATTTTAATTATAAAACGCCTATACTGAAATTAACCAAATATCCACTAGGGATAGATGACTGTGAACTAGAGGACGCATAGCTAGGGTTACAGAGGGGCTCTAAGTTTTCTCCCTATGCAGTGCAGAGGAGGAGGGAGCTCCACTCCCTCATACAAGGAAGCGGTTGCGAGCAGAGGCAAGTCACCACTCGGTAATGTCAAGGGTTTTGGTGAAGAAGGGGAAACAAATAATGAAAAGGACATAGATGGGGCCAGGTCCAAGGAAAACAGCAGCACAAAGGACAAAGAGGAAGAAGACAAAAGCCAGGGAACAAGGGACAAATATTAAAAGGGACCGTGCAGACCCAGAAGGGAGATTACTCCTATAGTAGTGTTGAATGATCTTGCTCTACAGGAGCAGAGGTAACATATGGAGACTTATGCCATAATCTCCAAATTCATGGGAATTTGGCCCTCTGAAAAGGAATTACAGACATGGTGCAAACACCACTAGAAACCCAATGGTAGTATTGATCTCCATGTGGGGCCGAAGGGTTTTTTTACTGTGGTATTTACTAACAATGAAGATAAAGACATAATATTCGAAGGAGGACCCTATTTTTTTGTAGCAACGAGCCTCTATATGCAGCTGTGGAAGATGAACTTCATTCCAGAAAGGGAGACATTAACCTTGGTACCTATTTGGGTAAGGCTCTGTTCCATACCTCTTTCTTATTGGCAAAAAATTTTGCTTGCTGAAATTGGCAGTAAACTAGGTCGTTTTGTTAAAGATTCGGAAGGCACAAGGGAGGGTAAATATACTTCCTATATAGAAATGGATCTATCAGTTGCTCTTCCGGATGAAATAATCCTGGATGAGCATATCCCATTTAGATGTCACAAATTCCATGAACACATTCACTTGATTAGAGATTGTCCTCTTAGTAAAGTAGACAACAAAGGAAAACATAATACAGTGAAGGATATCAAAAACTTTCAGAAAGCGGTAAGTAAAGGAAAATGTGGCAGGAAGAGATCAAAGCAACACCACAATGAGGGGCAAAAGATCAACCTAGATAGGTTTCAAGTTCTGGAAGAAAATGAAGAAATGACAAGTGTAGATCAAACAATGGAGGAAGGCCCTAAGGAAGAGGAGAAGGAGGAAAACTACAACATAACACAAGAGATTTGTAATAGGAAAGAAACTATGATTAGTGAGACTGAACCAAAAATGGATATGGAAATGACCCAAAGTGGAACAAATCTGGAGGACCATGAACTGCAGGAAATTCTAGAAAAGGAACACCTAGAGCTTGGCGGGTTCTTGATGTAGGGAACCACGGGAGGGATAGATTCACTACCTCAAGAGGATTGCAATAGAATAGAGGAGTTGTTTTTATGGAAGACTCAGGAAAGAGGGTTAGGAACAGGAATAACCACTGACAAGATGGAAAACAAAGGAGTGAACTAAATGAAACCAACCCTAGGACTAGCTTCTAGAAATGTTGATAAGAAGAGAGGCCAGAAAAAGCAGAAGGAATTTTTGATGGAGTGTGGAAAGCTAATGATAGATTCGGGTAAGATGAAAGACCTAACCAACTACTCCTTTACAAGTCTTTAAATATGAAATTTACATCTTGGAATATGAGAGGTCTAGGAAGTAAAAGAAAACAAAGATTGCTTAGTAATAGAATGAAACAAGATATGTTGGATATGATTCTCATCCAAGAAACGAAATGTTCCATTCAGAAAATAAGACTCATACACAGCAAATGGCTCATTAGATATGAGTTTCTAGAGGTTAAATCTGAGAACACAACGAGGGGTATCCTTACTCTTCGGAATCCCCAAAGGGTCATCATTATGGATGCAAAGGCATCAAGAAATTATCTATCAGTGGTCATTCAACCTGTTGGGGTTTTGGAAACATTCCTAGTCACAAATGTTTACAGTCCTCAAAAATTAAAGGATAAACTCAAAATGTTAGAAGCCCTTATTCACCTCAGGAGAAGACAGGATCGAATGCCTTGGATCATGGGAGGAGATTTTAACATGATCAAATCTCTCTTAGAAAAAAAAAGGAGGTACCATAGTGCTCAACAAATACTCCTAAGCATTCCAATCATTTACAGAAAATATTAATCTGGTTGAGTCAGATTCAAGCAATGGCCTTTTTAAATGGAACAATAAATGAGGAGGTGAGGCGCTGGTAGCGTCTAAGTTAGATAGGTTCATGATATCAGTGGAATTGATGCTTCTAAATAGAGAAAGAAGAGCTCAAGTGCTTCCTTTTGGAGGTTCAGATCATTGGCTGATTCAATTGGAAATCAAGGGTATAGATTTTCCTAGGAATAGACCCTTCATATTCTAAAATATCTGGCTCTCCCACCTGACTTTCATTAGTAACATTGAAAAATGGTGGTCTGGAGACTTGCAAATCCAAGGATCTAAGGTGTACCTCCTTCATAAAAGACTAAAGGATTTCGGTGACATTTTTGAGGAAAAACAATCAGTGGAAACCAAAATTCTAGAACTCAACCAGGCTCTCATAAAAGATGGATTTGACAAAGCCAAAAGTGAGCAGGATGATAAATACCATCTAGTTTGGGAAAATTTATGCAAGCAAGAGGAAATATTTTGGAGACAAAAATCCAGAATTCGATGGCTCAAGGAAGGAGACCCCAACACCATATTTTTTCACAAATCCATGATGGATAACAAAGCTCACAATAGAATCTTCATGATTAAGGATGAGGAATGGGAAATTTAGACCACTCATAAAGATATTGAAGCTGTGCTTGTCCAACATTTCTGAAACATCACTCGGGAAAAAACTCCAGATAGGGATCAGTCCATCACGAGAAACACAAGGCATATCCCTAAACTGGTGTCCAAAGAGGACAAATTTAACCTCAATAGACCAATTGATGAAGAGGAGGTCAGTGAGCTTCTCGAAGACATGCAAAATGGCAAAGGATAGAGCCCAGATGGTTTCAATGTGGATTTTCTTAAAGCTTTTTGGCATATTGTCAAAGAGGAGATTTTGAATGTGGTAGAGGATTCCAGGAGCAACAAAACTATCCTGAAAGCTCTGAACACCTCCTTCATCTTCCTTATTCCCAAACAAGACTCAGATCAATCTGTAGATAAGTACATACCTATTGCTTTATGTAATGTGGTTTACAAGATAATATCGAAAGTAGTGGCTAATAGACTCAAACCTCTCTTTCCCTTGCTAGTGTCTGAAGAACAATCAGGTTTTGTGGAGGGAAGACAGATTCTAGACAACATTATTCAAGCACATGAGGTGGTGCACACGCTAACCAGCAAAAAGCAAGTGGGGATGATCATGAAATTGGGTATTGCCAAAGCGTATGACAAGGTGAATTGGAATTACATCAAGAAATTTCTCTATGCCTTTGGGTTCGACCACAACTAGGTGAGATGGGTCATGGCGCTGGTAACCTCTTCCAGCTTTTCCATTTTGGTTAATGGATCTCCCTCAGAAATGTTCAATCCTTCTAGAGGCCTCAGGCAGGGAAACCCTCTCTCTCACTTCCTCTTTATTCTCATGATGGAAGGGCTCGAGCTATCCGTTAAGTATGCCAAGGCTATGGGTAAAATCAGGGGCCTTCAAGTTTCAGAGAATGGTTTTGTGCTCACTCATCAACAATTTGTTGATAATACCTTACTGTAAGGAATTCCAACAATCGAAGAGGCTTTGGCTACAAGTATGGAAGTCAATCTCTCTAAATCAAAAATATTCTTATTAAACATTAACATTGCTATCCAAAGAAATATCTCAAGAATTCTTGGCTTCCAAAGAGATTCCCTCCCATCTAAATATTTAGGAATACCTCTTACTACCGAACCCATCACTACAACAAAACCAGCGATTTGCGCCAGATTTAGCGCCAGATTTTAGTGCATTTTTTTTGTAATTGTGATGAGAAACCTGGCGCTAAATCTGGCTCTATTGTA
>APFE030944144.1:14954-33450 GCA_000404065.3 Pinus taeda
ATAGCACCAAAAATGGGCTCTAGATGCAAAAAAAGAAGTAAAAAAGGATGCTAATCACAGGATTTGTTGTAGTGCATGCACAAGAGTATTTGGGAATCGATGCTTAATAAGTTGCAAGACAGAGTTAAAAAGTGGACCTTCCATGCCTTGAACCTAGTCGGCAGGTTAGTTCTGAAAAAGACTGTTCTACAATCCATCCTCGTTTTCATGTTATCAGCTCTCCCACCTCCCAAATGTGATTTAGAGAAAATGAAAGACATACAAAGAGATTTCCAATGGGCAAAGGAGGAAACTAGAAAGAAATGGGCACTGGTTTCCTAGGAAAAAATGTGCAAACCCAAAAGTCATGGGGGTCTTGGCTTGGACGATCAAGAGATTCCTTGTAAAGCTCTAGAAGCCAAACTCAGTTGGAGATGGGTGTAGGAACCAAAAGCTCAGTGGGCCAGGATATGGAAAGAGAAATATTCCAGCTCTTGGCACACTAATGATCTCATAAGAATGTTTAGAATTATAAAAGGCTCCTACATTTGGAACAGAGCCTGGGAAAACAAAAGCCTAGTTCAAAAGAACAGTTTCTGGGAAATTAGAGCAATATCTCTTGCTTTTGCTTGGGAGGACAAATGGAAGCAAGAACCAACATTGTTAACAGAGAATTTTGTAAGCCTTAAGTAGGAAAGAGATGCCCAACAGTTTATCAGAGTTAAGGATTTTTGGGATCTTTTTCATACATCCGAGAAGTGGAGAAGCTAGAGAAACGTTGAATGTAGGGAGGACAACCCCTTAAAAATCAAAGCAGAGGCTCTTAGGGATCTACTCAAGCAAAGAATGATCTTAATAAAAAAGGGGCAGGATCAATTGAGATGGGGTAATGTGAAGAGAGGAGCCTTTAATCTCAAGGAAGAAAAAGGTTTTCTACTTGGGTTGGGTTCTAGTGTTCGAGCCAAGACCTCAAGGCATCTCTAGAGGCAACAAGGTTGGATGAAGATCAAACTTTTTATGTGGTTGGTTCATCACAAGAAAATATTGACTTTTGCAAGAGGAGACAATGGAAGATATTTTCAACAGCTGCTCATACACAACCTCGCTGTAGGATTCGTTCTCTTCAATTTTCCACGAATTTGATAGGGACAGAGGAAGTATCACAAATACCCTAAACAACTCGAGAAGAAACTCCATGGAGAATGAATTCCTAAATTTGGCCTGGGCCTTAACTCCCTGCTTTATTATCTCGAATGTTTGGAAAGAAAGAAATAAAAGGATTTTCAAGAATGGAAAGTCTCTAGCACAACATCTACTTGATCTTATCTTGAAACAACTCAGAGAGACCGTGAGCTCTACTGTTACTAATATCCCCATGAATCCCCCCTCAGATGAAGAGCAAAGAATTCTCAGGCATCTGGGATTGCAAGGGATAACTCCTCAAGGTATAAATAGAAAGGATAAAACCATGGTTACAGAGAACCACTGCTCGCAACCTCCACCAAGAGGCTTTCTGAAATACAACATTGATGGTGCCTCCAAAGGCAATCGAGGAACTACTGGTTATGGAGGAGTTTAAAGGGATGATGAGGGAAATATTATCTTTATCTTCCACTGTCATTTAGGTAGAGCTACCAATAACATGATGGAAGTGATGGCTCTGGAGTAGTGTCTACAGTTTCTATCACAGAAACATCGCTCAAATATCATTGTAGAAGCAGAGTATGAGATAACCATCAATGCTGTGAAGAGAACCAGTGGTGGTTCTCGACTCGAAAGAATCTTGAATCATTGGAAACTCATCTAGGTCTATCAAGGAATCCAATTGCATCTACAGGGCCTTCGAACCATAAGTTTCAACCATCTTCGACGTAATGCCAATAAGCTTGTCGACTTACTGGCCAATCAAGGTGTGTGCAGTGCAGAAAGTGAGATGGCTAAAAAGTGGCAAGAAATTCCTCCAAGTCATCTAAAGGCTATCTGCAAGGATCAAGCTACTGAGGACAAGGAGGTTTTCTGATTTCGAGCTAGGTTGAATAGCACAAATTTGTTCAACCTCAGCCCAGCACGATGAGCCAGGAAGGTGGGAGAGTCGAGTTTGGTCTCACCTTCTCCAGGAGCAATTCGACCGGTATCCCCAAGTTTTTGGTTGGCACTCTGCAGATTCTTCTCCCAAATAAACTTGGGATCGGTTTCAAGTTTCATGGTATGAATAGGCAAAACAAGAAATTAATGGTGTAAAACAATTGGCTTCCTCTTTCCGCTTTCGAGCTAGAAATCCTGGCAATAAGCGAGTTTCCGGTGCTCGCACGTCTGCAAGTGGTAAGTGGTTTTGTAGTTTTGGGAGTCATCCCATATGGTGCATGACATGTGGCAAGGTGGAAATTATGGAAACCACCCTTCATCACTCGTCAAAGTTTGGTTGGGTTCGGCGTAGCGATATTGCTCCTCGTCGTAGGATCTTACAACTTTGTTAGATGGTTGGGATGTTCCACGCTGTTTGGTGGGGCCCTAGATGGTCTGAGCTATTTAGTGGGGCCGGTTGGGCCATCTCTCAATTTACCGTTGGCGGGTCTTGTCCTTTCCTTCCTCTGTGTTCATTGGGAGGTTGGGTATGATTGCTAACGTTGCTCCACGGGTTGCTTTGAGTGGTTTCTTGTTGTCCTTCTAGGTTTTTCCATGAGGTTTGGGCTTTCGAGTCTTAGTGGGAGGGTCCTTGTACTTGGTAGGATTACATATTCTCCTGTGATCTAAAGTGAGTACACTTTATAACTTATCTTTTGAATTAATGAAATAAAAAGTTCTACTCTTCCTTCAACAAAAAAAGAAATTAACCGAAGATCCATAAAGAAGAAATTGAATCTTGAAACTTAGAACATGTTAATACCATATTGGTTTGTTGTCATTAAAGAAAGTTAGGATTCATTAAGGTTAAATCCAAATGTTAACATGGTTTATGGAGAAATCATGATTAGGATTCCTTAAGGTTAAATTGAAATGTTAAAATGGTTTACTGAGAAATCATTAACATATACATGATAATTTAATTGCATCAAGCAATTAAATTTAATGAAAAGTTCTACACGTTATGGGAAGATGTTGACTTTTACCCCATCTATATTGCGTATGGAAGCATGATTTCTAGATAGACCATATGGTGTCAAAATTTTTGTATTAAGTCAATGTGAAAATAAGCCGTGAAAAACTTCCATCAATCTTGAATTACTACCAACGCCTACTTTTAAGGTTGATACTTTTGGTGTGTGTATATATATGTTGGCATGGCATAAGCGGTCTCATCCATAATATAGAAATGCCAAGATAAAATCCAATTTGTGCATAATGTATCCTAAGCATGGGGATGTATAAAAAAATATTTTCATAGAATAAATGACAGCGAAAACCTGACCATCATGTTTTCCCCCGTTAAAATCATTGAGACGTTGCACATTGAAATTAAGGTTTGAATTCACTAATGTGAAATATTACTTGTTCGAATTTTGACATAAAATGCTTATGTTGTAAATTGAACGTGGAATCGTTGTCGAGAATTAGAAATGAATGGAAGCGCTTAGAAGTATGAATATAATCAGTTCATAAAAAAAACACAAAACATGGCCTATGTCAACGTGAGAGATGTAATTTGAGCAATTTGATCTTTAGATCAATAAAAACTAGAAGTGATAGCGACAACCATAGACATGCCATTAAATTTAAAACCCAAAAAAAAATCTTGAATCACATTAAGATTTCTATTTCCTTTTGAGTATGGCACCTCTCTGTCTGTCGTACTGTCAGCTGATGGTTGTTCTTATCACCTTCATTCCATTGATCATGGTCACTTGCAAGCTCCCTAAAAGGAGTAAATGCCACATGTTCATTACCCATATGGATGCATGATAGGTTTGACAATATATGCATTTTGTGAAACATCCTTGAGAGCTCGACCACATGCAATGATCCGGAGAGGTTCGATCATAAAATCTTACTTTCTCGATTACCGATATAAGGATGCTATTGAGTAACATGTTGGTAAAAGCATCAAACTATCTCTCTGTGCAAGATATGGATAGGACAAGGATTTAGATTAATCGGATAAACCTTGCCAACATGGAGGGGATGGCATCTATTTTGATGTTAAGAGGATGTGAAGGAAAAATTTGTAGGCTTTCGAGTCATGCTAGCAATCTAATTAAGAAAATGCTATTGTAAAAGCAGCCCTATAAAAATTTCTCTCCTAATAGAAGTGGGGTGCTATTCCTTTGTGCAAATCAGAAAATGGAAAACTATTGATTCCCTTCCAAATCACTAAAATGTGCTCATTGAGAACCCACGAACCCTACTTCTACGAAAAACAAATCAGATGGATAAGGGTTATCTCGATATCCATGTACCAATGTAATCCTTTCTCAAAGTTTCCTACATATAGGAGGCGACTGAGAGATGGGAATTGATAAATGATATTAGGTGTCTCAAACCCAAGGGTAGAAGCACACAAACTATCTTACAAATTGCAGAAGCAGCGTGAATTCGTGTGTATATATATATATATATATATTCCATCGAGTTCCATTCTCTTCAGCTATGATGTTGATGTAGATTTTTCTGTTCAACAATTGAGTTGTGCTCACATTGGTTTGTTGGTGTTTCACAATCTGAAGGTCGAGGGGAAGCACCTCCATTCAATCCTTCACCCATGAAGGGATGGAATGGTTTCGAATGACATCGCTAGTTAGTGATATAATTGATGCTTGCAGCACCACAATGTCCAAGAAACTCTATTTTAAACTATAAAGTCTATATGTTCTTGGGATGCTCATCTTCAAGCGTGTTGTATATGACTTCCCATGTTGTCGCTCCCCCATCAGCACTAAGAGAATATAGGTGACATTTCTCATAGTTCCCACTCTGTAATGCTCTTATTTTTCTACTTTTGCATCACTTTCACAATGAAATGTCTTTTGAAGCTTTCCTGAAATGGAAGAGATATATGAGGGCAGATGATATAGGGAAATTAAGATGATATAGGGAAATTAAGGTGAATATTTTGAATAAGATATTCTTAAAACATCATTACCTCTCCTTGGTTTGATAAATTTCACATTTGGCAAATCGTTAAAGGATGACACAATGGCATGCCTTATTTATTTGTGACTCCGCATGTTATCAAGGCTTTCTGATCAGAATATCACAACGAGGGTTTTCATTGCATATCACATTCAGGGATTTACTTAAAGATGTTTATAATTATCATATGTAAAACTCTGAAATGCTATTTTCTATAGAGATCTTAAGCTTAGGTTGTATTCTAAGGGTTTCAAGGCAATTTCTTAAAGTTAGCATTTATGTCAAATATCAACTATTACTCGTATAAATGTGGGGTTGTTAAATATTAGACACTAAGTTATACAATGCAAGTACATATCCATATGAGCTTCGTGTAATATATGCTCAACTATAACTCATAATGGTTTATATAAGTAAAATCAGAGAAAGCACGCATTTATTAAAAAAGGAAAATCCATAAACTCTATGACTTCTTGGAAGATATTACAGTCAAATTGATTTTGTTGTCAAATCGACCAATATACATCAATGACCTGGACTAATCTTCTTTCCCCAGATGGTCAAACTGCAGTGACAACGGACTGAGTGGATAGTTAGCCGAATTGTTGGTGAAATCCTTTCTCGCATTTATTTTATGTTTCAATCTCATGTCTCGTTAACGATTCAATTGGTAGTATTTAACTATGTGTTGTATATGATTCAAAGTCGAAACGGGATGCTCACGCAGCGTATCCCTGCTGGAGTAGAGCGAACAAGTTGTCTCAACCCTCTTAAAGACGGCCATGGATACGAAAAAACTGATACTTATCAAAGAACCCCGATCCAAAATTTCAGTTGCTTAGCGGCGTGCACAAATCTCTGTTGAGGGAAAGAGTAATGCAAAGGATTCAGGGGCTTTAGTGATAATTATAAAGACTGCCAGATGGAGAAAAAAGACGTCACCAGCTAAAGTCATTTAATCATCGCATGGTCTGATGATGCACCGTAGGAATAATGCTCCTCCCTTGTAGGCTCGCGTTGATGTAGGGATGTTGACTCAAGGCTAATGTGCTTAGGAATGGATCGAATTTCGATGCCTATTCACTACTAACCTTTATTAGTTATTAATGCGAAACTCATGGGGTGGTATTAACAGTAATAATGAGCTAGTTATCATAATAGGTGAACGAGAAACATAATATCAACTCGATATGTAGGGCTGGATGCTTCAGACATAAGATGAAGGGTTTTAATGAAACCCGGAGGTTCGGATTACGGAATCAATTTCCCAATTTCGCTAACAGAAACCTTATAAGTGTTAACCATCAACAATAGACGGATTGTTTGATCACGCATTGAATGAAGTAGTTTCTAACCCACAAGCTCACTAGAATAGTGTTCCAACCCCCGCTTCACCATGTATGGCTTATCTCGATGTAGCATATTTGAATTTCTGCAATCGACGTAAGAGTTTGGATTTCTGCAATCGACGTAAGAGATGTAACTTTCTACAACGTAAGGATGTGTGCATCGATCTTAATATTTATAAAATTGAAAGTGATGGTTGTCCGTATGAGGAGGTACGAAACTCTTCGTTTCCAAAAAGCTGACTTTTTTGGCTCACGTATATAAGAACGCTATCCATTAAAACTCTCGTAAAAGTCACGAGCATGTCACTATGTGGTTCTATGATAAAAAATATAGGATAAGGCTTGATGCCTAACTGATTAGGTATTAATCCCTACAATTATATAAAAATTCTTATAACAATTCTTTTTTGCATGCTTAAGAGCCCATCAAAAACTATATATCATAATGATCAAGTAGTCTAAAATGATCAGGATAGATTTTGTTTAAATAAGCATGGTTATGGTATATAAATATTGCATGAAGAATTGATCATATGATATGTTGCATAAAATAATGCTATGGGAAGATTTACCATGATTTTCTTTATTGTGTTCCTCTTAGATGAGAAACTTAAAATATTTACAAGTTGTAAAAAATTAAGGCTTGAAAAATGATGCTTGCAAATGTGTACAACATGGTAGATAAATAATAGATAGCCATGGGAAATCATCATGATCTCCATAAGATCAATAACAAGTAATTCATATAGGAGGAAGATATGATTACTTGAGTGGCACACTTATATGTGTTGCCTTCATGAATGAACCAATAACAATTCTCATAAAACTACACTATTATAAAAAAAGAAAGGAAATTTACCATGTATATTAGAGAATATGTGCTAATTGATTATGATCAAAGTTTAAACTATGGTCATGTTATAAGACAAATTATGAATGGTATAGTTGCAATGAAAGGACATGGCTAAATAAAAATCCCACCTAATACTTGAAAGGATAATTATATAAAGAAGGAAATAATAAACCTTAGTAAGCTAACTCTTTCAAGAGTAAAAATGCAAAGGGAAATTATATAACTCATTAAAGATTTGTGGTTAAATAAGTGGGTTCCACACTAAGTATTACACCATGGTAAAGGCAAGCTTTTATGAGGAAAAGCCTAGCTGGAGATAAAGGTGACATTTTCCTCAAAGGTCTTAAGAAAAGCTCATCAACATCATGAATAAGAGGTGATTCATGGTTGGGTGGTGGTGCTCTTCTATCCAATTGATGTTCTCCCTTTATTTAATGTGGGATTTAATTGGTGATGATGTGTATATTGGCTCTCACCTTAAATTGAGTTGAGCTAGCTTATGAAAGAATTTGGGTGATATTCCTCACTATGAATGTGATTAGAGGAACTACATGTAACTGTTGCAGATTATGTAGTCCAAGTTAATATGATGCATGAGATATATAATTCAGTTATAGTACTTGATACTAACATGTCTAAGGTTACAATTATCTGTGTTCTGCATTTGTAAAGTTATCTATGTTATGCATTTGTATTATAGAATGATTGAATCTACCGTGCTCTCGCTGTACAAATATATATGTGAGTATCTTCCATATATGTGAGTATATTGAGTGGGACTCGATTGATGAGATGTTAATGTTTGATTAATACTTCTATGAAGCCATATATATTATAGGTTGAGACACTTATTGGTATGAGATATAGGTGCATGTGAAATAGTTATGGAATAATGTCTATAACTATATATCCCATGGGTTAGGATATCTATACCATGCATGTCATAAGAGGTTTTAAGATTGTATGTTATGATTCCTTCTTCTTTAACGATGTGGTTAATGGTTGTGCCTATGATATATGGTTCCTTACTCGATGTGATTAGTAGTAAGATTAGGAGTATGGACTATGGAACCTTAAATGTAAACAAAAGAAATTTTAAATTTTTGGAGCTTAGGGGCTACTTTTCTAGATAGAATCACAAGGTTAGTTAGAATTACACAAAACCTATAAACCTATATTAACCATAGGCTATAACCTTAAAATTGAAATGAAGAATAAAATTTTAGAGTCTTTTATTATAATATCTATCTTCAATCTCCATAATTTCATTTTCTAACATTTAACATTTCTAAAGTTACTTTATATTGACAATGTTAATAAATCCACTAAAAAAACATTAAAGATATAATTGTACATATTTAATGCTGTATTTAAGCTAGCTAAATCTACTTATCTCATTAGTTAAGAAACCATGTAACAATTAAGACTCAAAAGTTCAAAATCTAAATGGTTGAAAAATGTATGGTGAAAATTTCAAGATGACTCATACAAAACTCTAAAATCAGTGTCGAGGACAAATGTTATGAACCATGTTCCTTGTATAGGATAAGGAATCTATAATTAAGATCCACTTTGAAGGAGAATCCTCCTTCTATAATGAAAACAATGTAAAATAACTTGCTCTTTCTTTGGAGCAAAGGGAAAAAGTTTCCATAAAACCACGTTTCAATAGAATATCTTAGGGAACTAACTAAGGAGACCGAACTATACCCTTAGCCATGCCATCCAACTACCTAAGCACTAGAGGCTATGTTGACCAAGTGTATTTATTTGTGTATCAGAGTAGTAAGATAGTATAATAAATTATCTAAAACAAGCTCCAAGTACACCTAGGTAACTTCCTATATATGAAAATGCATGTGGAAGTGAAAGTATGCATGTAGATACTATCTAATAAAACAATAGGGCTTTCAACGACATGAAACCATCTGTACTTCTTTCATTTATGGTTCCCTTACTACATTTTGACATGCTAAGACATTCAAACACATAATTCCAAAATGTTTGCTAAGCCAAAAAGAGCTCTTAAAATCAGGTAAAGTACACTAAGGTATATATCCCAATCAGATATACATCATAATTTATAATTATTTAAAATTCTAATTTCACTTTATTATAAAAAAAATAATCATAATTATTTTGAAACTAATTCTAAATAATTTGAAAATTAATCACAAACTATATTTTCCACTAACCATATCCAAAAATTAACAATCAACCATAATGAAAAAACATTAACCCCACTCATATTTATATTATACTGTAATATAATATTATATTTATATTATACTATACTATAATATAATATAACATAATATAAAACATTTTAAAAAGAGAATTAAAACATGAAGTTTTAACCACACGGACTTCAATATTTTTGTAAATTATTACAATACAATTATCAAAATATAGTGAATGAATATACTCTTCGTGCACATTACATACATAAAGTTTCCAAATTTAAATTCAAATTACTTCCGACTTCTAACCATCAACCATCAATTTTGTTGTGGTTTCTGTTGGCAGTTTTGCTGGTGGTGATTCAGAGGTCTTCTGAATACCATAATGCAATGTTTAGGGTGGTGAATAGGATAGTAAGCCACCCTGGAGATTGTTGAATCCCAATTGCTCGCCATTCATTTTGAATAAATAAAAACTAAGTTATTTCTGAACCCACATCATTAAGAACATGAAAAACTAAACTGAACATCTAACAAAATATGATTAAGAACATGCAAAACTAAACTGAAACATCTAACAAAATATGAGATAGAAGCAAAGACAAAATGAGATCTCTTCAAAAAGTTACGAGATCTCTTCCTAACAGGTTCAATCCGAAGGTGTCATTCATGGAAGAAATGTAAAATCTTAGCACTGGTACTCTAGATCAACTCTTTGGAATAATCGCTACCATTGAGATGAGTCTGCAGTGAAAGAATCAACTTTCAAAGTAATGAACTATTGAAAAGATGAGCATGATGAATCATGATGTCAGATAAAAAAGAAGCTAACCTTTTGATGAATCTTAAGCAACTATGAGGCAAAGATAAAAGTAAGTTCCTCTTTAAATGTTTTAACTATTGTAAAGTTCTTTATTATGCATTAAAAATTCCCCAAAAGAGGAAGGATTATGATCGAAAAAAATATGTGTAAAATGATAGAAATGAGGCTAAGAAGAATTAGTTCTATGTTCAAGAAGAGAGATCCTCAAGTGATAATAATCAATCCTCATATGATTAGAGGTTATGTTTTTATGATGAAGGAGTAGTTGACCTTGCAGGAGAACTAGTAAGTGTACTTCAGGAGATTAAGGTACTATGAAACAAAAACAAAATCCAGAAGGAATCTATGAAAGCTAAGGTTGAGGCTTTGGACAACTAAATTAATAGGTAAAAATAAACTTACTTGTCTTCATGTAGCAAAAGAAGGGGCCAAAATCTAGCCATTTTTTAAGAAAACAAGATTTATCCAATCCATGATGTTTTCTACTCTTTATAATTAGATTACAATCAAATTCAAATAGTGAATATTTTGAGTTTTATGAGTCTTTTATTGTCGTTTAGTCCATTTCCTTCAATAGTGTCATTTTGTTTCTTTATATTTTCACAGGTTTTTTTATATTGCATCTATATTTATCATTACACATGTGTAGAGATTTTAAAGTTCACTAAAAAAAACTATATATCTTTTTGATATTGTATTTTTGTTTTGGGGGCAAAAATGATTGAATTAATTATATATTCCTACTAGCATTTAGGCCTTGGAAACATGCTTTGAGTATGTTTGGGCATAATTTATTTATTCTCATTCATGTACAAAAGATGAAAAAACATATTAGCCAACATTTATCTTCTATTATTGTTCCATGGATTTTTGTGTTTTTGTTTTAAAGTAGAAATGGTTGAATCAATTATATATTCTAGTGAGATCTATGTTAGTAAAACATGAAGTTGAAAAATGAAAGATAGTTAAATACTTCAGTGAGCTCCAATATACCAAAAAGTAAGTGGCAATGAAATTCTATAAGGATTATTTCATGTGGTACTACTTGAAAGAGTGCCAAAAAGGATTCCAAAAGGTGAAACATGTGTAATTACTTCATGTAATGTTTTGTACTACAATTTTAATCCCTAAACAATAGATCACTATGTAATTTAAAGGCACTAAAAAATATATGTAAAAAAAGGTTTTACATCAAATTTCCCAAAAAAATTAATAATGTTATTTATAATGTTTTAAAATATATTAAATGGATACTAAAGGTATAAGTGTATATATTGGGAAGGTATAAGTGTACATTTTGGAGTCTCACTTAAGTTAGGGGAGCTATTTTTTCAATTAATAAAAAAAACAAAAATAATGAAAAATAATTTGGTATTCATAGTCATAATAATTTTCAAACTAAGATATTGGCATGTGACTCCTTTTAGGGCATAGGGGATATGATTATGTAAAAAATGATTAAAACACAATGAATGGATTTAATAGAAATATCATAAATTATACAATATTTGATGTCCACATATAAAACCAAATACTAAACGCTGACATCTAAACAATCATGACCTAGGTTCAAATTATAGACTTCATTAAGGTGTAATAAAAAAAGCTATGCTATGATAAAAAGTGAAAATTCTAGAAAAACCCACTATAATTTTTTGTAAAAAAATTCGTAAAATTTAATAACACTTATTTTCTTTATAATTTCAATAAGTTAATTTATTTTTTTAAATCACAACTTATGTTTTATAAATTTATATTTATTTTATAGTGGTTATGGTATATAATAGACAACTCTCTTTATATTAAAATTATATACATTCCTGTATTTATTATGCTATATTAATCATAGAAAAATAAACATTAGCTAAATATAATAATCTAAATAACCTTAAATAAAAATAAATCTTAATATAAAAATTAATTTCTAGATACAAATATAATTTATATTATATTAATGATACGCATAATGACCTTAAAACAAGAATAAAATGATAGACTTCTGTTTTCCTAATTAATTTTTATAATTCACCAGGAATATAAAACTTTACACTCAGTGGATCAACCATGATCATTCGTTGTTATGTTCAGATTATATTTAATTTTGACCTTTGAAGACTATGTAAAAGATTAAGCCTAATTTTGTTGGAAATTCAGAGCGCCGGCCATCAACTTTGTTGTGCATGCTGTGGCTGGTTTTGTTGGAAATTCAGAGGTTTTCTGAATAACAGAATGTGCCGTTCAGGTCCGTGAATAGCATAGTGCACCCAGCCAATAGACTGCTGAATCCCAAGTTTTCGCCATTCATTCTGCATAAATAGCAAACTATAAACAACATCCAACTCGGTGCTACAAAATAGAAGAGTAAGCAAAGCGCTCTCCCACTCATTTGAGAAAATTACTGTGTGGAAATAAACTGAGAGGATAAATACTATGTGTGGAAATAAGAGCCGTCTCACTTAAGAAAAGCCCACACTAACTGTTAAATGCATATATTGTCGTTCCAACAGTGTAACTAGGCCTTACACTGAAATTTAAAGAAATCTCTTTTGTTATTCGCTGAAATTTAAAGAAATGATACCCGGAACACACTGCATTATAGAAAATAATGACATTAATTTCGACAGTGCTATCACCCATAAGAAGACGGAAGCCTTACCTCAGTCAGAAGGCGATCCCTCGGAAGAAGCTGCGCAACATCACGGGGAAGCGTCACATGCCTGAGCAAACAAAGAAACAACACACTCAAAGCGTTATCCCTAAGCCTGAACAGAAAACCTTTTCTAACATAATTTTCTCTTCAAACCCTAACCCTAATTTGTAGATGCTAAAGGGAGTACGTCTGACAATAAATCTTTAAAATGCCTTCGAATGAGAAATAAATATTATAACCTGTACTCATAGTTATCGTCGTAGTATTTTTCAGAATACCGAATCTCAGACATTTTTCTGGCCTCTACAACAATCAAGAATATTTAGCAGATTGGATTTCGAAATACGTCACAGAAAATTGTGTGAAGACTGATAAGAAATACGAGATACGTCACTGAAAATCGTGAATACTTCTACGAAATATGACTTCTGTTTCGAGTGTAGAAGCTAAACGATAAACGATATTTATAATGTTAGGGTAGGAACGACGCAACTTCTTAATTTCATTTCATACACCAAAATGATAGGGTTCGTGGCTGACTTTCCCACTCTTTTTTTAAATGTTTTAATCCTATATGTGCGAGAATAGGTTTATAGCATTACAAGCCATTTTAAATGATTTTTTTTTTAAATAATTAAAATATATATTTTTTATTTTTTATAGATTATATTTGCTTAATGTATAATATATCATTTAGCTATTGGAGGGAAATTTATGTCTTGACTTCACATTATGGAGTGTCTTAAAAATGCATCCTATCACTTTCCATCCATCCATTCCTGACAAGTTAATAAAGGTTTGCCAAACTTTTAATTTGGCCTATAAATGGATGTATTGCAAATCCATAGGATGGATGGGACATAAAGATCCATGACACATAAAAGCTTTACAGGAGATGAAGGAAAGATAACTTTTAATTTGGCCTATAAATGGATGTATTGCAAATCCATAGGATGGATGGGACATAAAGATCCATGACACATAAAAGCTTTACCGGAGATGAAGGAAATATTTTATGAGGGAAACCCTAGTGGTAGATAAAGACTAGATTTTTCAGAAAACACCTAACCAAATGGAAAAATCCATAAAAGTCGGAATCCGCTAATGGTAACTAAATCATGAAAGAGTATATTAAATACCCACTGCAATGATCAATTGAGGAGAGTTGATCATTTGCAAGATCATAGGCTTGGGGGAATCCCACGTGATTCACAGTTGGGTGGTGGTGCTCCTCCCTCTAGGTGAGATTTAGTTGTTGTCATTTGCATGGAATGATTGTATGTGGATTCTTACTCTCTCTCTTTGTTACCATTATAATTTTCTTATGTGGAGTTTTCTTAGTTTTGAGAATATTTTAATGAATTACATGTGCTTAGATGTTAATGATGTTTCCCTTTATTCCAGTGACTTTTACTTGCATGGTATGTGTTACATGTTAAATCCTTACTTGATAGGATGTTAAATCATACAACTCAGACTATATGCATTGTTTAATTACCTCTGTTATGGAAATTAGGGATGGAATAATGCATGTGACTCACATGTGATGAGATATGCATGTCAGGGTTATTATGGTCATATTTACATTTGTTAAGGAGGGATAGTATTCTATGGTATTATACAAAGGTTCATGCATATGGAATAGTTATGCAGGAATGTCTTCCATAGAATTTTTGGTGATTCACCACTATCTATGTCCTATATAATGAAGCTTGCTACTCTTGCATGCTTCATAAAGAACTCATGGTGCCATGTCGCATAAGGGTATTAGGATTTTCAAAGATTTTTAATAACTCTATGCTATAATTTAACCCTTTCTCCTAGTTTCCTCTTAATGACTAAGGGCTAATCTAAAGAGTACTCTAATTACTCTATATGTAATGATTGATTTAATACAATTTTGATGGCCACTAAAACTCAACTCTAAATGAAGAAATTTTTAATTTAATGGAGCCTAAGGGGGAAATTTCTGAGTAGGATAAGGATGTTCACTACAAATAGTATGATAGCATAGGTTCAAACACTGAGGCCTATGGACTAATCCACCTTAGTAGAGTTTCGTTAACGGGTTTTAATTATAAAACCTGTGTAAGGAAATTAACCTAAGATCCCTAAGGAAGAAACTGAATCTTGAAAATTAGAACATATTAATACCGTATTCGTTTCTTGACATTAAAGAAAATTAGGATTCCTTAAGGTTAAATCCAAATGTTAACATTGTTTATTTAGGAATCATTAACATATGCGTGATAATTTAATTGGATCAAGTGATTAGATTTAATAAAGAGTTCTATGCATTATGGGAATATGTCAACTTTTACCCCATCTAGATTGTGTATCGAAGCATGATTTCTTGAGAGACCGTATGGTGTCAAAAAATTTGTACTAAGTCAATGTCAAAATAATTCGTGAAAGACTTCCATCAATCTCGAATCCCTATCAACACCTACGTTAAAGGTTGATAGTTTTGGTGTGTATATATATATATATATATAGATATAGATATATATATTGATTGGAAATGGCAGAGGCCTCATACATAACACTGAAATTTTGAAATAAAATATGATTTTTGCATAATACATGATGATTAGGGAATGTAGAAAAAAAGGTCTCCATAGAATAAATAAGACTAAAAACATCACCATCAAATTTTTCCGGGTTAAATTCATGGAGTTGTTGCACTTTAAAATTAAGGTTTGAAGTCACTAATGCGAAAATATTACTTGTTCTACTTTTGACATAAAATTCTTATGTTGTAAGCCAAAAGTGGCTACCGAGAATTAGAAATTAATGAAAGCACTTGGAAGAGGGTTATTTTTTTAAATAAGTAGGTATATAATATGATCGGTTCATAAAAACAATACAAAACATGGTCTATCTAAACATGAGAGATATAATTTCGGCAATTAGATCTTTAGATCCATAAAAATTTGAAGTGATAGCACCGGTATTTTAGTTAGAATCAAATGTGGTTTTCATTAATCCATTGATTAGATGGATTTTATAGTTGCATCATAATCCAGGCACCTCAATAACCTACGCATGGTCCAATAGGAGGTGGTTATCAACAATAATAGATATGGGATTAAATTCAAAACAAAAAGAAAAAATAAATTGGAATCACCCTAAGATTGCTATTTCCTTTTGGGTAAGCCACCCCTGTGTCTGACGTAGTGTCAGTTGATGGTTTTTCTTACCACTCACCTGCATTCCATTCAAAATGGTCACGAGCTAGCTCCCTGAAAGGCAAGAATGCCACTTGTTCATTACCCATATGGATTGGGGATACTTTTGACGATATCCACAACTTGGGAAACATGCATGACAACTCGACGTCATCCAATGATTCAGAGAGGTTTGATCCAAAAATATGACATTTTGGGTTAGAGATATAGGGATGCTATTTACTGACATGGTGGTAAAGGCAGTAAAATATCTCTATGTGCAAGACATGGATAGGACAAGGATTTGGATTAATAAGACAGGCCTTGCGAATTGGGAGGAAGTGGCATCTATTCTCTAATTTGAGGAGGACATGATGGAAAAATCTGCAGGCTTTCAAGTCATGCCAATAATCTAATTAAGAAAAGGCTACTAGAAAAGAAATGCTATAAAAAGTTGACTCCTAAAAGGTCACCTTCATTACCTTGCAAACTAGTGATTGATCAAAAGTATCACCATAAAAGCACTGGGTTGCTATTCCTTTGTGCAAATCAGAAATTTCCAAACAATTGTTTCCCTTGCAAATCACGAAAATTGTGAGAATAATGCAGAAATAGAATTAGTTATGAGTGGTTGAACATAATTAGTTATGAGTGGTTGAACAGAATTAGTTGTGAGTGGTTGAACATAATTAGTTGTGAGTGGTTGAACAGAATTAGTTTAGGTAAGTTTCCTATATAAGTGTGATGTAATTGAGCAAATAATTTGAATGAAGTTGTGTGAGCTTTGTCTCACGTTTGCTGGTGTTTCTGCGTGTGCATTTGTTTGTGTATTTGTTTTATTTTGGTATCAGATCTCTTTTGTCTGGGCCTCTCTCCTCTTCGCGGGCAGTGAGTGACTCTCCCATTAGAGTGTGCGCAGTGACAAGGCAGTTCAGACATCTCTCCCGAAGCTCTGCCATTAGAGTGTGCGCAGTGACAAGGCAGTTCAGACATCTCTCCCGAAGCCAATTTGATTGCAAGCTTCCGCCGTTTCCGCTGTGCTAGGCGTCATTTTGTCTAGTTTTCAAGGCACTCTTGTCCCAGCCAGGCCTTGTCATGTCCGGTACTTTACCTACATAACACTTTTCATTTTGTTTTTATCCGCTGATTTTCGCAGAGCTAGTATACTGCCGTGGTCATATTTTTTTCTTCTTAAGGTTAAAAGATACGCAGAGTTTTTTGTTATAATTCCTGTTCTTTCTTGGACTCTTGGCTTTAGCGATGGATTTAGATCTTTAAATCTCCGCTTCTTGACCCTTGACGCTAGACAACTATCTTCTTTGGTATTCTGGTTCTTTAGGCGGAAATGACTTCTTTTGGCCAAATGGAAGCATTTCTCAAGAAGTGAGGCCTGCGGTATTATTGTAATTTGCAGAGTTGCATTTCTCAGGCAGTGAGGCCTGCAGTATTATTGTAATTTGCAGAGTTTTATTTATTAACCAGCTTTTCTGTACCTTAAGAAGCTTGCGATTTTTTTTGAATTTGGTCATTGGTGGAGAAATGACTAATCCCCTTGCAGATTCATATTTAAATGAGTCTACAAAACTTGATGGAGAAAATTATGTCAATTGGAAATTTAAGATCATAACAGTACTGGAGGCATACAATCTCTGGCCGATTGTCAAAGGTGACGAGGCCAAGCCTCAACCTCCTACTGCCACTCAAGATTGGGAGAAGCGTGAAATGAAAGCAAGGGTGCTGCTACGCATGTTAGTGAAGGACAATATTATTCCTCACATTCGGGACTGTGAAACTTCAAAGGCGACATGGGACACTCTCAAAGGTTTGTATGAGACTACTAATGCAAGCCGTATTTTATTTTTAAAAACAAAGCTGCTATCTATCAAAATGGATGCCAATGAAAGCATTAGTAACTTTGTTTCCCGAATTAAAGATTTCAGTGATAAGCTTGGTGATATTGGTGAAAAGGTTTCTAGTATAGACTTGGTAACTGTTGCTTTAAAGGGGTTAGTCCCAGACTATAAAGTTTTTATTTTAGCTCTCTCAGCTAGACCGACACCTCCTACATTTGAAGAATTGGCTAGAATTCTTCTTCAAGAAGAAGAGCGCATGAAAAAATTTGACCTTGAGTCAAATGGTTCTGATTTGGCTTTGACTGCAAGAGGCAAAAGACCATTCCGAGGGAGACCATGGGATAGGAACAGAGGCCGTTTTCAAGCAAAGCAAAAAGGTATGGCACCTCCTCATTCTTATGTTAAAAGGAACATTGAATGTGATTATTGTGGAAAACCTGGACATCTGGCTAAAGATTGCTATAGGAGAAAGAATAATGAATGAAATCAAAGACATAGTAGGCATAATGGAAATTACATAAACAGAGACACCTCAGTGAATGATGGATTTAAAAATCTTAAGTTATTTCTTTCTG
>APFE030944163.1:5815-16724 GCA_000404065.3 Pinus taeda
GAGAGAAGTATAAAGGGAGGGAGAGAGAGATAGAGATGGAGAGGGAGATAAAGAGGGAAAAGGAGATAGATAGATATAGAGAAAAATATATATATGGAGAGATATAGAAGGGGGTGGGGAGGGAACACAAAGAGAGAGTATCTATATATATATATTAATTATATATAGAGAGAGAGAGAGAGAGATGGGGGTTATTATGATGGAGGGAGTTATGGAGGAGGAAGAAATATCAGGGGAAGAGAGAGGAATAGTGAGAGATAGAGACAGTGATGGGTGGGTGTGGATGGAATGAGAGAAGGGGAGGGATTCAGGGATAGTGAGAGAGGAGAGAGGGTGGGATATATAACTAGAGATGGAGAGAGAGAGAGAGAGATGGGGGATAAAGAGTGATTGGGGAGAGACGCAGAGAGTGAGGGAGAGAGGAGAGAGGGAGAGAATGGGGTAGAGAGAGGGAGATAAGGGGGTGAGAGATATATATGGAGAGTGAGAGGAAGAGGGAGGGAGATAGAGACTCTCTCTCAGAGACTCTCTCTCTCCCTTCACTCCATCCTTAGTCCCTCTCTCTCACCCTCTCAATCCTCATCTCTTACTCCCCTCTACCCCACACTATCCCTTATTATCTTTCTCACCACATCGCTTACACTCCTTCCCCATACCTCCCTCCCTCTTTTCCCCCCTCCCCCCATAACATCCCCTAGTTCATTTTCTATGTAAATAAAAAATAAGACCAAGGTCATGGGACGTATTCCAAGTTGAATGTTGGGAAAAACATAGCGATGGGTATCAATTGAGATTAATTAATGGATATGGAAATTGGCAAAGGAATTATCAAAGGCCAAGTGGAAATAATTGGCATTTTATTTATAAAAATATAGGAAAATAGGAGAAAAGGAAGGTTAAGAGACACAAACTTGCATGCAATGGAAATTAGAGGGAAAATGAAGAAAATGGAGGCCACAATGATAAAAAAGCTTTTGAGTATCAATTCACAGCTTTTGTCAGTTTATCTTTGTTCTCTCATACTCTTGCACACTTAGAGCATTCTTGGGACATGCTTGGAGCACTATAGTATTCACTTGGATTTGGAGAAAGAAGGCAAAGGAAAGCAGGGAGTGCAAGGAAACAGTTGGATTAATAGTTATAGCTAGATTGTTTTGCAAGTACTAGGTTGCATGCATGATTTCCTTTCTTATTTTTGGATGCATAGTAAATTCATGTGATTATATGGTTATGTGTTGTCATTGGCATGGATATTTTCCTAGATTAACAGTGGTTTTATCTTTGACTTTCCATTTCCTGGATAGCCATGGTGTTGTGGGTTTTTCCACTTATTCTTTTTTTATATTGGTGCTCATGTTACCTAAGGTTGTGGGTTGGAATAAATGCTTTGGAAGCTCTAGAATAGTTTGGTTTGAGTTACTAGTTCCCAGAGTCTTTGATTGGGACAAATACTTTGGAGCCCTTAGTGGGTAACTGAGTCACTAGTCCCTGGAGCCATGGTTGGAACAAATTCTCTAGAGCCCTGGAAGGTTATGGGTTGAGTTACTAGTTCCTAGAGCCCTGGATAGCTTGGGTAGAGATTGATCTGGTTGATGTTTGTGATTTTTGAACCATAGAGGTGGAATCACTGTGGTTGAGGGTTGAGGTGGTTTGGCCTCTAGAAGCCCTGATTGGTTTTGTCTTGGTTTATTCCATAAGATCTCACATTCACACTTGGAATATGGCACGGGGGTGATTGGTTAAAAGAGAGATTTAGTTCAGCCCAATCTATGGTTAGGTGATATGTGGAAGTCCTTGAATTGGTTAGTATTTTCTTCAATTGCTAAGAGATATTTTTCCTACTATGATTTATGAATACTTGTAGTGATTATGTTGATGATATTATGGCTGAGTTTCCATGGTTTCTATGTTGGTTATTTGTTGGTTATATGTTGGTTGTATGATGTATGTTATCTGTGGATATTGTCATGATTTGTTAAGTTATCGAATGGTTGATGAACGTATGGACTAACAAGTGTTATTACAACTAGATAGAGAGGTATTAGATTATTCTTATTGATTCTCAGATGAGGAATATTAGTTTATGATCGAGTATGCATTCATGACCTGTAGCTTACATGTTTTCCATATGTTTAACGAAATGTTTGTCATGGATTACGTAGTATAGGTCATATCCTTGCTTCAAGTTTGAATGTTTGGAATTGTCGTTATGTAAATTATGATTCTGGAAAGTTTCAGGAAATTTTGGGCAGTGGTCTGGAGGTTGGCCTAAAAAGATGGCACAGATCTTGAGACCACATGCTCAAAACTATAGATTTTAGGCCATAATCGCATGGAAGCAGGAATATGCATGTGGTTGGAGGCATATAAACACACCCTTTCCTTTTTATGCATGTGGTTGAGGTGCTATGTCATAGAAAAAGGGTTCTAGCTCAAGGATTGATCACCTGGGGTGGTTGTTCAGCTTGGAACTTAGAGGTCAAGTCATGTTATAGTGACACTCATCTCATGTTTACCCTAGAGAGCTTGTGAATTTTGGTAAATGTGGGAGGGGTGGTTACACCACCCACTCTCTCTTCCCCGTCACTCCTTATATTTCTCCATATTCACCTATCTCCTTCTCTTTTCTGCCCCCATATTTTTGATTTTTTTTTACATGTATCCCCTATATCCCCCTACCTAACTATTACCATCACCCTCTCTCTCCCAATTTCCCCCTCTCCTCCACTCTTCCTCTCTCTCCCTTCCCCATTGTCTCTCTCTCTCTCTCTCTCTCTCTCTCTCTCTCTCTCTCTCTCTCTCTCTCTCTATTATTTTGTGTCCATTTTTCCCTCATTTCTACCCCCTTCTAGCATGATCACTTCTCTCTCTCTCTCCCCTTACCTTCTTCCTCCTCCAACCCTGTCTCTCTAAACCTTCCCACCTCTCCCTCACTCTCTTTTACTCTCCCTCCCTCCTTTCCTCTCTACCAAATGCCTTCTCTCTCTCCACCACACACTATCTCTCTATTTACCTTTTTCTCCCTCGACTCTCACTTACCCCTTCCTCTCTCTTAGTATGTCCCTCATATTCTCTCTCAGTATGTCCCTCATATTCCCTCTCACCATCCTTCCCTCTCTCCCTTATCTATATCTCCCTTTATCTACCACAACTCTTTCTCTATCTTTATCTCCCCCCCATCTCTCTCTCCCCCTCTCTTCATCTTCCTCTATCTCTTACTCTACCCCTCCCCCACACTCTCCCTCTCTCTCCCTTACCCATTATCCCTTCTCTCTTATCCTCTTTACTTATACCTCTCTCTCTCTCTCTCTCTCTCTCTCTCTCTCTCTCTCTCTCTTCCCCCATATACCCCTCTCTCTCCTTCACACCCTCTCTCTTCGGCCTCCTTCCTCTCCCTTCCTCTCTTTCTCTATCTCTCCCTCCCCTAGTTTCTCCTTCACAAAAACCCCCCTAGATTTGTCTCTCCCTCTCTCCCTCCCTCTTAGAGATTATAGAAATAAAAGCACAGAAAAAAATTTAGGAACACCCATGTTATTTTAAAAGCACCCATTCCCTTTTAAAAACACACATGTATTCTTGAAAGCATGCATATACTTTTGAAAATATGTACATGTTATTGAAAGCATTCACATGATTTTGAAAACATCTACACACCTTTTAAAATTAATTTTCATTCCTAAAAACTCAAAGCTGGAAAACATGTTTGTTGGTTCAAAGAGAATCGAGGCTACAGGAATAGGAATGTATACAAGTTATAAAGAATGAACACTAATTCTTACATAAGTATGTTTGTGGTGGTCCTTTGCCACTTTTGAGGCCATCATTGTCTTACAAGTTCTCATGAATTAAAATGGTTCTTCTTAAAAAATTTATCATATCTTTTAAGTTCATATTCTATATGCTTTGAGTTTGAATGTACATGTGTTGTAGGATGAACGTTAATTTTATATTGCCTAGTCAAATATGCACATCAACTTTGATGAAATAACTATATTGTAGGATAAAATTGTGACCATCATTTAATTTTGTGAGGTTTCCCACGGGAGTTGATCTAGAGGTTTAATATCTATATATATCTATTGCATGTTCTTTTAAGTGCACCTATAGTGACTATCAATTTCACCAATACAAAAATTTCCATAAGAACATAGGATTTTATAGAAAGCGTTCAATTACCTAATATTTATTGATGCTTTCACTAATTCTACCAAGATTCTAATGGTATTCATAGAAATGAAGGTTTTCATGATGTTTCTACTTCTTAATATTTTAACAATTTGATTTATGTTACCTTTGATATATGAAAATGTGGTTTTGGGATAGTCACCTTCCTATGTAAGTGTCATATGTTCTTTTATGTGGGTTTCCTTTCCAAATTACCATTCATTGTAATAATTCATTTAAAATATCATTCTAAGGTTATTTTTGGTGGTCTTGGATGCCGCCAACATGTAAGGGTATCTCCCCTATGTGAAGTCCCAATTAGACCTCACAATATTTAGTGTAGGAGTCCCATCCAATTATATGGTCCAACCACCATTTGCAAAGGTTTCAAACATATGCCTTGGTTACAACACATACACAAGAGATTATGGAACCTGTTTGGGGCAGCAATCATGTAAGCTTTGTGTGACACCAAACGTAAGATGCACAGGGAGCTTCCACAACCGGTAAAAGAAAACAAGCCTATAGTTAGGGAATAAATAGTACTATCCTAAAGGGGGACCCGAGAATGAAGAGAAAGGCTTGTTGATTACCTATAGATTATTCCACATAATAAACAACAATCATGAAAGCATAACAGCACCTATTCAATGATAATCATATCTAAGTAACGAAATATTTCATTAGAAATAGTATGTAATTAAACCAACATATACCACAAACATAGCAATAATAGTCCTCCTACATCCACGATACATGTATGAAGAAGTGACAGCTCATAGAGCTTATGATTGTGAATGAAATATCCCAAGTACATTGTTACATGGATGAAACACTAGATCCAGTAGTGGAACATGAAGCCACAGCTTACTTCTCCAAAGAATGATCTATCTCATATGCACTACAAGAGAAGCCAAGGAAAGACTCCAAGAATCCAAGCCCTTTGCTTGAGTCATGGGGAGCTATTTATAATAAATGACAATGACATTTGAGCTTCCTCATGGCTCTTCAACTTCTATGACTTTTCATATACATGACCTTTTACATTCCATATGTGGCTATTCAATATGGTCTTAGAGCTTGATTGTACATTATTCCATAGCCATGAAATTTTCATGTGAGCTATAACTAGTGCGATGGAATATTGTAGAATAATGTCTTTGGTGATCTCCAATCCTTCATGTTTTGATGCTTTCTTGATCTATTCTACGTACTGTCGGATCTCCTGGAAGATTATTTCCCTACCTCTGATTTGTTCATGTGATCCTATTGATGGAATCCCATGTTTATGTGCTAGAGACTCAAAACCAGTGTACAAACAACCATAAGCGACAATGGTGTTAATCGTTTGTTCTAATAGTCGTAATTTTAATGATGGAGTCTCAACAGCACTCAGTCCATTTCAACAATAATAATTTCCTTTCTAACCAATTGTGGTGGAGCATTTGGGTATTTGGCAGCTCATTCCAGAAGTTGATCAACCACTTTTCTTACCACTTTTAGGAGCTTCAAGACTTCTTATGCTTTCTTCTGAGTGCTAATGAGAGGATCCACCACTTTTTGTATAAGTATCATCTCATCATATAATCGTGCCATGGTGTCCTCCATTGGCCCTAGTTCCTCATGCATGGTTGAATTCCATTCTACTGTATCAAAGTTGTGTGAATATAGTCATTGATTTTTCACAGCAATGTGTTTTGCATGTTTCTTCACCACAGCTAGATCTTCCCTTAATTTTGTATTCTCATTCAACAGATATTCATAGTTGTCTTGTGTTGTTGTAGAAAAAGAAACATTTCCCTCCATGATTTCCCTGGGATTCTTTCTGGTATTTTCAGTTATCGCCTTCTCTATATATATACTGAGACTAGGTTTTAAGGATCATTTAGGAAGTATCTTTGCCTATGTTGCATGATCCTCTTCTTAAGTTGATCAAATGTAACATTGAACACATCAATGACTCTATATTCAAGTGGAAGTGTGATTCCCATTTCACCAAATGGGACATGAACACCTGTGAGAGGAGGTTTTTCTAGAGAACCTCGTTCATCATTTATGGGTTGGATGGTATCCTCCTCCTCCAACTCTTCCTCTATCTCCTAAGCCAATTGTTCTTCCTCTAGTCTCTATGTTTCTTCTTCCTAGGACTACCTTTTTTGTTTCTCTTCTTGTCTCCTTCTTTCCTCTTCTTCTTCTTGTTGCTTCATAAGAAAATCATCTTGATTCCTCTTCTCCTCTTCTTCTAACTCTCTCCTTTCTTGTTTAGCTTGAATAGCTCCTATGTTCAAAGGATCATCTTTCCATTTCCTATTTCTTTCTCTTCTTAAATAATACTTGATCCTTTTCCTAGGATCTACACTTTTTGCTTGAGGTGTTATCTGCATTACCTCCTATACATGCCTATCTTAAGCTAATGGATCTTGGGGTGAACCGGTCTCCATTCCTAGATGTGTCTTTCTAACTACATTGTACCAGTTCTTCACCTTCTCATATTCTGCAGTAGACATTGATGAATATCCCCAATTGAAATTGATCCTTTCATAATGTTTCCTGTACACTCTCCTAGGATCATATCCATGAAAGTATTTAATTGTGAAGTGAAAGCAATTTAGCTGTTGTATTTCTGCACTTTCCGCCTTGTGGCTCTTCAACTCATATAATCCAATCCTTAAAGGGAAGGTGGGCCAAGGGGCTCTCTTCATTATGTGAATAAATCGTAGCATCCCCTTGTCCAACTGATATGCTACTTCTTACAAGCCACTTTATTGGTCCCATAATGTGGCATGGGGTGAGGAGAGATTTAAATATGATATAAGTACCCTCAGGCACAACAAACAAATCTGTGATATCATGTAGTGAATCCTTCACTTGATCAGTCATGCAAGAAGGATCGATATCATATGGAATATGGAATATGACTATGAAGAAGTGCTCTTCCAACATGTCATATGCACCTCTAAAGCTTGATTCTGACAACATTCTGCAGTGGAAGTATACTAGAAACTTATTATGTGGGGTCTAGTTCCATTACATTCATGGGGAAAGCATATTGTGCATATATTCCATCTAATAGAAATGTAGACATATAGAATTTTGGTGCCTATTTTTCCCTCAAAAATGCCTTTTCCTGCCCCACATGACACTGCAACTCATATTACAATATATCTTCCCAATTGAATATCTTACCATGGGTAACCACCATATATCCAGTTCGCCTCAAACACCCCAGCATTCTTTCGATTGTGCAATCGAAAACACATGGCGATGAGATATTGATATACATCCCTGAGAATCTTGGTTAGGTAAACTGCGAATGGGAAGTGATGAAACTTAGTTGGCTCTCGACACCAATATTTAGTAATTCCACTTGTGTTGAGATTGGCCCATCTTGTGTAAAATCCACTTGGGTAAACTGCGAATGGGAAGTGATGAAACTTAGTAGGCTCTCAACACCAATATTTAATGATTCCACTTGTGTTGAGATTGGCCCATCTTGTGTAAAGTCCATTGTTGGCATATTTTGTGGGCCTAAGCATCTTATAGTAATTTTTCATGTCTTCTCCAAAATAGGTGGTGAGTTGACCACCGCTTTCACTTTGAAGCACAAGGTGAGAATCATCCATGTATGTAATAATACACTCAATCATTTCCGCACAAGGTGAGAATCATCCATGTGTGTAAGAATACACTTAATTATTTCCGCACAAGGGATGAGTGGGAATCTGCATCTGATCCTATGTATCCTAGACCTCTTGATATTGATGTATCCTTCTAGATCCTCCAAGGTTTCTGCAAAATGTTTATGTATGTATGTGTCTTTTATGTCATTCCATGTGACCTCAGTAGAATTATCTATTAAGCACTATGTATTTTCATATATGGGAATAATAGGTTTTGAAAATTCAACCGCTTCCTCAGTGTTTGCCTCCTAGGCTTCTTTTGAGGCCACTTTACATGTAGCGGGAGGCATGGTTCCAACAGATGATGAAAGAGTAACAATACTTGTAGCTCAAATACATATTTGTGGAAGACCATTCATGGAGACAACGATTAGAATTATGAAATATCCTATCTATTATAAGTAACAACTTAGCAAATCATATTCAAAGAACCATTAAATGTAACTGAGAAATCAATCCTATCAATGATGACACATAGCTACTTTCATGGGTAAGAAATATGCATGCAAACAAGGAGGGCGCATTTTCAAAGCACGAAGGAATCTCAAGGGTAATTCTGGGACTTGAAGTGCGCTCATGTGCTCAAGCAAGAGAGGGAAACAATCAAGGGAATAGGGCACACTGTTGAAGCATGAAGGAGAAACATTTGGGTCTTCAAGGTGCTCGTGCACTCAAGGAGTTTTAGAGGGTGCACTAGCGCACTCTGAAGAGAAGAAGGAACGAAGCTTAGAGCCTTCAATCCTTCAAGTTGTGTTCATGTGATTAAGGGAAAGAAAGGGAAATGGCGCATTCTAAAGGTACGAAGGGAAAACAGTCAGCCTTCGAGGTGTGCTCATGTGCTCAAGGAGGGCGCAGTTCTTTATGACGAAGGAGTGTGCTCAAGGGGAAAATTTATCTTTTCTAGGTGTAGTTTTCTGAGTTAGTCGGGCTTCAAGTTCCAAAAGTGTTATCTGTCATAAAATAGCTAAAGAACAAGTCTAGCATCAATATTTCATGGTAGAAATTTGGAGAGGAAATATCTACAAGTTTTTATGGGTGTTATCACAATCATGATTAGAATGTGAAAAGTTTAGGAATATGCAAAGCCACAGCCTACGACAACACATTAACACTTGTAGAGGAAAGAATGAATAGAAATTCTAATAAATAAACTGAAAAGAAAAGAAATGCCAGTAAGGAAAGCAATATCGGCATCAAAATCATGAAATGAAATCAGTAGAATTGACATGCAAAACTTACTTGGAGTGAATATCGATGAATAGTTTCTTGATCTACAGATGTGTGCCCAACCCAAATGAAAATGATTATGAGAATCAATGATTAAATGGGTTAATTTAAAGGATATTATATGAAAAATTGTCTCATGCATGCTCACCACTTATCGGTAATTGATTGAGTTAGTTAAGAGAATTAAGGTGGGCTCTTATTTTCTAGGAGTGCACCCACATGCAACAAGGAAGCTCATGCATGAATTCTAGAAGGGTGCATGTCTTTGTGACGAAACAATGTAGTCAAGGAGGGTGCACTTGCTAATCATGAAAGATTTCCCTCAAGGAGGGTGTATTTCTTCAGCCCAAAAGGGTGCGCTCAACACAAGAGCAAGTATTCATCAACTTGAAGTGAGCTTTTGCTTTAAAGGGTGATTTTTCATGCTTTTGTTTTCTTTTGTGTGATTTTTAATGCTTTTCTTGTGTGTGCATGGAAAAAAAGGGTATTTTATAAATCAAGAAAATTTGATTTCACCTAACCATGGGCAAGACAACAAGCGCTTCTAAGGGCTAGGTAACAAAACTTAGGAAACATTGACTTAGGAGGATGAAACACTTAGAGAAAACATAAAAATAACAAATCAAAGGAAGTGAACAACTTAGTAACAAAACCTTATTCGAAAATTTCTAAGGGGTAAGCTACATAGGCAATAATTGATTCTCCTCTCCAGGAACAAGTTGATGCCATAGCATCACCCCTTGTAACGATTGAGACTAGTAAGTCCATCAATCCAAATAGTGGTCCATGTACTGATGGAAGATTCAGTTGTTACTCTTGCTCCAACGTGATGACACTAGGGGGCTTGAAATGACAGTTCATGTAGGCTCCAAAATTGACTTAGGAAAAAAATTTGGAGAGTTGTTGTCACATCAACAACGCTTGGCCATAGATTGGGAGAACCCCAGCTTCTCTGATATGGTTTCATTTATGCACAAAGTCTCAATTCTCTAGGAGTATTGATTCAATCAGTGAGTTACCTTAGCTCATCACTCTAGCCGGTTCAAGATATAGTCTTTTGAGTTCCACTACTTGGTATAACACATCATAAATAAATCCATATCATTATCCTTTTGGAGAAAGTAAGATTAATATAGCACACTAAGTTAAAAACAATCATAGTATGAGTTTTACATCTTTGGTGTTTCTCCGCTACCAGGAGACTTGAACAATACCCCGATGGAGTCACTTCAAGAACACAAGTGTTTCTTTGTTGCCAGCGAGCCTGGACAATACCCCGGAGAATTAGGTTGCTTCATCTCCCAATGTATGAAGCCTTTCTCTTCTTTCACCTTTCTTTTTTATTTTTTCATAAAATTGTGCTTAGGCACTTCTTATTTTTTAATGAGCAGAACAGGGATCCTGACTTATTAAGAGGAAAAGAGGTTTCTCCTTCAATGACATGTTTAAGACCTCTTATGCTTTGTTTGCTAAAAAAATTCCCCTTATCTTACTCTACTCATACATATAGGCAAGAACACACTATTATTAGACAAGATCGAGAGAAGGAATGAGAATCCTAAATAGATACAAGCATCATGGTTTACTTAAGCTTCCTGGTTAAAGGATCATATTTTCCATCTGAAAGCCATCGACTTGAAATATGTAAACCAAATAGAAGAATAGATACATAGATAAGCTAAGGGTTGTATGTTATCACAACTTTCCTTTCACAAAATATTAGCCACATCATCTCGAAGCTCAAAACCAAATTTATTCAAGGACTAATGAAACTAAAAAAAACAAAGCAAGGGAAAGAAAATTAAAACTGGAATTCGAAGCATCTTAACTAATTGAAA
>APFE030944167.1:5302-25383 GCA_000404065.3 Pinus taeda
GCAGTGAAATGGATTCTCAGATATTTGAAAGGTACCACAAATCAAGCATTATGCTTTGGTGGTTCAAACATTTCTTTACAGGGATATGTTGATGCAGATATGGCAGGTGACAGAGATAACAAGAGGAGCACTACTGGATATGTATTTACTGTTGGTGGAACAAATTTCAGTTGGGTTTCAAAAATCAAAAGTGTTGTTGCACTTTCAACAACAAAAGCAGAGTATGTTGCTGCTACAGAGGCTAGTAATGAAATGATTTGGTTACAAAGGTTTATGGGTGAATTGGGTAAGGAGCATGATATGGGCACATTATACAGTGATAGCCAAAGTGCCATTCATCTTGCAAAGAAATCAACATTTCATTCCAAGACTAAACACATACAGCTCAAGTACCATTTCATATGATCAGTGTTGGAAGATGAAGAGTTGAAGCTGGAAAAGATAGACACTAGCCAGAAACCTGCAAATATGCTAACAAAAGTTGTAACCAGGGAGAAACTAAGAATATGTTAAGTTTCAATTGGTCTTCAAAGATGACAATGAAGATGAGAAATAGCCAGGTCCAAAGAGGCGTCATTGTCTAGTAAATGAAGCAGTGGTGGAGTTGCTACAATCATTCTCCAAGTGGGAGATTGTTGTCTGTGGAGCATGATTGTTCAGAGGTCTTTGTTTCAGCCAGATGTATACCCTAAGAATTTTTTACACCTCTCCACGTGGGAGGGTGCAAGGGGGACTTCTCCCCCCCACGGGGGTCTCAGGGGGGCCGATCTCCCCCAGCTAGGGGATCCGGGGGCCAGCGGTCCCCCGACGGGGGCTCGAGGGCAGCGCCCTCGAAGCTAAAAACAGATGTAAAATTGCCTTGTAAAAGTATAGTAATTTCTAGTCAATATGGGTCGTTCATTAGGCGGATGATCTGACGGTTTAGGGTTTAGGGTTTTTTGCCCTAGAAGGCAACCCCTCTCTTTGTATGAGGGCATTGTATTGAGTCTGTGTAATATATGTGTATTCTCCATGTGAGAAATAGAGAGGTGAGACTGTGAGAGAAAACATATGTTCTTACAGTGGATCTGCTATAGGTTGTGTCTCTTCATTTTGCTGGATAATAGAAAGGAAGGACTGGCTGTTCGAGGTGGATGTAGCCCAAACTAGGTGAACCACGTATATTTGTGTCTCTCTTGTTTTATGCATTTTCTGTGTTTATATTTCTGCAATATTTTATGTGTTCCATTTCTCTGTAACATATAATTTTATAACACTATGCAGCTTGGGTTGGGCCCTAACCTAAGAGCTTCAGCTCTCTAGAAAAGATCAGTGCTGGTTCAAAGCTGGATTCATCTTCATTGATCAAAAAATAATAGTTACATCACAAAATTGTCTGCAAAAGAGCTCGAAAATGAGCTGAGTACAAGACTGCACAAAAGTGTGAAAATAGACTATGAAAAATGGCTAACCTACTGAGGCCTGAAGCCTTCTTATTTATACAAGTGGGGACTCGCAATAGTTCTGCTAAACTTAAGGAACTCGACTGCCTAAACTGAAGATAACAACAACTTCTACTAGAATTTCTCGGCTTCCCCTTTGGATCATCATTGTGGGCCTTTAAACTCCAAGATGCTGGTGGAGAACACGAGGAAGGGGTCATTAATATAGGAGACACCCCTCCTATAAGTTCTCAGCCCTGTTTCCTTGAGTTTGGATGCTAATCCGCTCATAAATGCCTGGTCCTTGTCCAAAAAGTATTCAAAAATCTGCAATAAACACTCATTAGACTATGTGGAAAAGTGACTATCCCCATTCACTCAATTGACATAAATATATTCAAAACATGCACAAAACTATGGATAATGGTGGATTAAATGGAAAGAATAGAAAAATTATCCCATATAGTTACCCATTTCTGGGGCTCATCATCACCCCCCTGCTATATGGGTTTCTCATCCTCTGAGAAACTAACCCAATTCTTCATCCTTGATAGCTTTAACAGCTTCCCTAACATCCCAAGCCTCTGAGGTGATGTCCTCTTCCCTGTCATGAAAACCTGCCTTTCTGTCCACTTCCTTCAATTGCTTCTGTTCTTCTTCTTCCTTAACCCCTTCCAATAGTCCTAAGCGTAGTGGAGGACTGAACTTAAGGCCAATCCAATTGGCTTTCAAGTTTTACATTGATTGTTTATATAGGGGCACTCTCACCAAAGCCTCCCTCATTTTGTTTGGGGAGTGATACTCCCTGATTTTTAAGCTATATGACAATGTATTACACCTTCTCATGCAAGCATGAAGGCAATCATCACCAAATAATCTTTCCATATCTTCAAAATGAGTAATATCTTTTGCTTGCCTTTCAACATAATTACGGAGAACTTGAGGATTGCTTGCAAGGTTTTGATGAGCATATGTGAGAGCTGAGGGGCCTTCCGGTTCAACCCTTAACAGAAGGGGCTCACTTATCTCTTTTGCCATGATCTATTGAATTTCCATTGCTCTCTTTTCCTCATGGCTCATCCAAGAAGCCATAGCCATGAGCTATAGGTCTCCCAATGCAGCATTCGGATCCCAAAAATTCATATCATGGAGTGCCATATTGTGTAAGTGAAATTCTGCTAATTTGGATTTATCCTTAGCTGAACTAGTAGCATATAGATGCATAAACTAACCATAATTTTGAAATGGGATTGTGCCCCTTTGGGCCAATGTTTTAATCTGGAACTGGAGCCATTGGTCTTTGAGATATAGTGCATAGGATCTAGCTGGTTGCTTGCATTGTAAGGCCTCCATTACCCAACTAGCCATGTAGGCCATCTAGGCTTCCCTTTCCTGCAACTGCTACTTCAACATCAACACTTCAGCTACTGCCTGAGATTTTCTTTCTTGCTGCTACTTTATCATCATTTCAACATCAGGCTGTGGATCTTCCTCTTGCTGCTATTTTTGTGTTGCTTCCTTATCTGCTAGGGGACCTTCCTGTAGTTGTTGTTCTTCAAAATTTGTGATTTGTCTCCCCCTTGAGTTTCCCATTCCTGTAACTGCTTTTTTAGCATCTCATTCTCTTCCTATAGTTGGGCTCTTCTAATTCTCTTGGTGTGTCTCACCATGCCCAACTCCATTATCAACTCTTTCAACTATTCTTCCATGTGCTCGATATCTTCCACTCCTTTAGATTTAGCAATCTTCATCCAGGTGTGGGTTCTAACCCTTTCTTGTTCCAGTTCAAAGAAAAGGGGCACCACAAATTTCTGTGGGATGATCTTCCCACCTTCTAGCAGATTGTAATATGAGCCTAAATTAGGCTGACAGCTTGGTTCAGGTATCTCTTTGACCTTTCCTTCCTCTTGTGATTGTTATGCTACCTTCTCTTTTAATTTTTCATTCTCTTTCAGTTTGGCTAGTGTTTCCTGTAGAGAGGTTTGAGCTTCCTATAGAACTTCTTTGGAGTCCATTAGTCTGATTCTTTCCTTCCAGTTTTGGGACTCCCTCTCTTATAGGTGATAGAGATTTTGGAGAGGGATTCCTCCTTTTCCTCAAGTGGTGCATCCTCAATTATTATAGGTTCTTTTGATGGTGGCGGGGGCTTGCCCACCTTAATCCTGGTGCTCCTTCTGGCTTTGAAATACATGGTTGTTTCTCTTTTTCTTTTTCCCTTTTGTTTTGCTGAAGTGCTTAATGCAACAAGCACAACTGCTGCTTCTTTTTCCAATGTTTCAGGGGATGTTTCTTTCTGATTTTCTTCCCCTTCATCTTCTACAGTCTTTTCTAGGTCTACTGTGTTTGCTTGTGTCTCTGTTATCTCTAATAATGTCTTCTCTTTTCCTTGCTGGGTCCCTGCCTCTCCCGTGGCAGTCTTTTTCTGGGCTTTCTTGGGCTTTCTCTTCTCAATTTTTGTTCTTTTCCTCTTCTCTGTCTTTGAGGTTGTTTTCTCTTCTGACTTAGGTATTATAGTGGGTTTTTCAAGTTTCTCCTCTTCTTTCTACTTCTCCTTTGTTTCCCGTTCCTCCTCTATTTGAATATTTTGTGTCTCCTCATGAATTTCTTTCTAAATTTCCTCTTTCTCTTCTTCCTCCTCACTACCAGATGGGCTGATGTCCTCAATCAAAGTTTTGATGTCATCCTCTATGGACATATTCTTGAAAATTTCTCAAGCTATGGGGATGGCGTATGTGTGTAGGGCATGTTCCACCAATAATTTAATGAGACCATGGTGGGCCAGTTGGTCTAGGACCCCTGCATTAATCTTGGTGCCACATTCTATCAAAGACTATAGGAGGAAATATGGGAGACTGAGTTTTCTAACTAGAGTTAGGCCCATCCCATACCTCAAGTCATGTAATAACCTGAAGTGATAACCATAAATTATACTGAACCTTCCTTCACAAGTGATATATTTCATTATTTGGTAGTTGATTTCACTCCATGGAGGAGGTACGCTTGTCCTTTTGACCCTATTTTTATCCATTATAGGATGCTCCCCAGGTTGAAAAAATGTCTTCTTGGCAACTTGTCCCAATGTTTTTTCCTTCTTGCTCTAAGGGAGCCCAAGTGGAAGACCTATGATTCAACTGATAAAATCAAGTGTAAGCTCTAGGGTCAGACCCTTGAAACTGACTGTAGCATGTGTTTTTGAATGGGGTCTTAAGGACATAAAAAATTATTTAGTCACCTCATCATCATATCCATGAATTCTTTCAAAGAAAATCATCCAATTTTCCCTGGTGAAGAGGGCCACCACCTTAGGGTGCTCATGCAGTTGGTTGGAGTTCAAAGGCTCCTTTCTTATAGTACCTCCTGGCATGGGTTTTAGTGGTTTCTGAAGTGATTTGGTGATAAAAAAAACAACAATTTCCAAAATTAGAAATAGAGGGATAGCTGAGTTTTTTTTTTTTAATTGTAGGAGGAATTTCCCATGTGCTCCTTCTTCACAACACCAATTTGCAATTCTCACTTTCTTCAAACTGTTCTCAACCTAAATTTTATTCTTGGTTCTTGGAAGAAATCAATACGCTGACAGAACATGGACTATAAAATAGTGGTTTTTCACAAAGTAAACAAACTTGCAATTTTTGTTTCCTCCCAAGGTTTTATTTCTATGACTGCATCCCCTTTTTTAACGGTAGAATGTGAGGAAGAGAAAGGCAAATTTTGAACACAGAGAAGGGAATGGAGAGACTGTGTAGAACTTCAAAAAAGACACAACAAACTTTTGAATTCCTCTTTCCTCATTTCTCTTCACCCACTACTCTAGTTTTAAGCTATCACCTTATCTAAACATATCGTATGCAGAGTAGGTTTTTGAGCCTACCTCATTCCTAGCTTGAATTTGACAAGAATTCCAAATTTTTCGGCTGCAAAGCTGCTCTCTATTTTCCCTATAGAAATATTCCTATAGAAGGTGTTCTTGCTCCTATAGAATGCAGTAGTGCTCCTGTAGAACCTAATAGGTGGGAGGGTTTTCAAAAACTGGTAAACTACTGGTTCACTACTTTGAAGGTGGTAGACGAGCACTGCAGTCGAGAGCTTCGTAACATGAAAATGAACCAAAGGGTGGTGGAGGCTTAGACTACACTGTACTTAACTATTGGCATAATCCGTAGTGAGGAGATGATGTGGCCAGATGGGTACGTTATCCCCATTCGAACTGTTGGTCCTATGCCAGTGTAATTATGGTTCTTCATGACGCCTGACCACCATCACCTCCCTTACTCCCATTATACACTGCCACCACTACCGGTTTCGAATGTTTTCTTCCCGAGTTGACATGCCACACGTGTTGACTGTGTATCTGATCGGTAGTTTGAATTGGACATGGCTCAATTGAATTCCACAAGGGTGTGTGAACTAAACGAGGGTGGCCAGTTAGCTGGCCACTGAGTCTACATAATCGTGACCACTCCCATAGTTCATGCAGTTTTGAAATAGTATTCATGCAATTGAGAAATAGGTTTAGCCACTTACCTACTTAGTCGCTATTGTGCTATGCATACTTCGGACTTTTGGCACCTCATTTCCTCATTTTTGCTTCTACTGGTGCTTTGCAAGCTTGGTTTTCGTCTCATGCTGATGATTCCTTGATCAAGATCTACTCCTTACATTCTTCATACATCCTGTTGCATTGGTCTTGTCCCTGGAGTTTGTTTTTCAAAGGGATCAGCTGCTACAAGAATCCTACAGGATTTCTTGTAGCTACTTCTCCTTCTGAAATTCAGGTTGATGTTTGAGTAGGCTTACAAATATAGCTGAGAAAGGTTCTGAATGGAAGACATAGTAGCTGGAAGGTATCAGGTAAGAATAAGCAAGAATAACGCTGCTACTTTATTTGTAATCTTCTTTTGTGTTTTCAAAGTGGAAAAAAAACATTATTTCTGTATTTTGTCTTTGCAGGGAAAGGAAAATACAAGTGGAAATGTGGGTGTGTAGGGATGACATGGAGAGTTAGGTGGATGGATGGTGGTAGGGAGGTTCACAGGCCTTCTAGATGAATTTTCAATCCTTGGGTTCTTTTCTAAAATTGATTTTGGCCTTTCTGTAATTTCTACAGGATCCTACTATAGAATACATAGAGTTTCATGTAGGATGCGAAATTATCAGAACAAATGAGACTGAGGTTTGGAAAAGGATAATAATGATGGAGGGATGGACTATGAAGGGTGCATGTAGCCTAATCCTATCTTTCTCTCTTGTTCGACCCTCCTACAACCTGCAATTCATCCAAAAGAACTTAAGTTTTTTTCATTTTTCCTTTGTTTTTTTTTCGAGACAGCTCGGGCACCTCCAAGAGGTTTTCACCCAGGGATCTTTTATTCCTCTTTCTAGTTTTTTCTTTGTTTTTTCTGTTTTTTCTTTTTCTACTTCTTCTTTTTTTTTTTTTTGGTTTAGGGCGTGGGTGGAGTGGAGATAGGGACCTGCTCCACTACCAACATTGTTTTTCCCAAATTCTCAATGAACTTCTGCATGGAAAGGGGCTTCTTGTAGATATTCAATCTATGCCCATTAACGAGCATAGGGATGGCTTCTTCATCTATGGTTTGGATAAGGGCTAAACCATTGTCATTGCATTTTTCTACTGTATAGGGTCCCAGACATATTGTCCTCTATTTGCCCTTGAAATCTTTATATCTTGAATCATACAGCAGTGCCCAATCTCCTTGCTAGAATTGTTTTTCTTTGAGGCGTCTGTCATGCCATATTTTTCTCTGAAGTTGGACTACCTCTGAGTGGATTAGGGCATGCATTCTCTGTTCATCCAATCCATTTAGTTGAAGCAATCTTTCCTTTTGTGCATGGTTGAGATCTAGGTCTAGCTAAGTTACCATCTTTAATGTGTTAAATTCAAATTCTATTGACAGCAAAGCCTTCTTCCCATAGACCAACTCATAGGGTGTAAACCCTATGGTGGTTTTCCAGGTGGTGTTATAAGCCCAGGTGGCCTCAACCAGTCGATTTGCCCAATATTTTCTACTGCTGCTCACTACCTTAGTCAAAATCCCTTTGAAAGCTCTGTTGGTGACTTCCACCTATCCATTTGCTTGTGGATGGTAAGGGGTGGAAGTTATGTGCTTAATCTTGTGCTGTGTGAGCAGGTCTTCAACCAAATTGGAGGTAAACTGACTCCCTTGATCTGTAACTAACTCTCTTGGGTAGCCAAACTTGTAGAAGATATTTTCCCTTAAAAACTTAGCTACTTTTTCTTCTGTTTCCACTTTGATCCCCTTTGTTTCTACCCATTTTGTTAGATAATCATTACACATAATGATGTAAGATTTCTATTTTGAAGGAGGATTGATAGGACCCACAAAGTCCATGCCCAACTTCTCAAATGGCTCGAAAGTCACTTGAGGTTGCAGGGGCATCTCATCCCTTGGAGTTGGTTTCCCCATCCTTTGACATCAATTACATTGGCTAATGTATCTTCTGACGTCTTGATGAAGAGTGGGCCAATAGTAACCTGCCTGCAAAATTTTGAAAGTAGTCCTCTTCGCTGCAAAATGGTCCCCACAAGGCCCATCATGATAGGATAAGAGGATGTCAAAGACTTCCTCCTCCCTGACACATCGTCTCAAAATATGATCTGGGTGAAGTTTAAAAAGATTGCCCCCAATCCAAGTGAATGGGGAATTTTTCCTCACGATCTTGCTCTTCTCTTTTGAGGATAGGTGTGGCAGAAACTATGCTAAAACCAAGTAATTTTCTATATCAGCAAACCATGGAGAGAGTATTGAAATAAAAAATAAGTGTTCATCTAGCATTTGATCATCCACCATTCCTTCTTCACCTGTAGGTAGATCTAGTCTAGATAGAAAATCAACAACATTTTCCTTACCTGGCTTATCAACAATAGTCAAATCAAGTTGTTGCAATAAAAGTAACCATCTAATGATACGAGTGTTTACATCTGGTTTATTCATCAAATACCTAATTGTAGCATGATTAGTGTGTATGAATGATTGATAGCGAGTGATGTAGTGTCTGAACTTGTTTAGGGAATGGACTACAACTAGGAGCTCCTTTTCAGTTACAATGTAGTTTAATTCTATCTTAGACAAGTTTTTACTGACAAAATATATGGCATAAGGTAGCTTCTCTTCAACTTGCCCTAAGGTTGCTCCTATTTCTTTGTTCAAGGCATCTATGTGAATGTGGAAAGGTAGGGCCCAATTTGGACATCTCAAGATTGGGGCAGTTACCAGCTTACCTTTCAAGGCATCTAGAGCCCCCTGCCAGTTGTCAGTCCATATAAACTCAACATCTTTCCCCAAAAGACCAAATAATGGAGAGGCTAGATTACTAAAATCCTTAATGAATCTTCTGTAATACCCTGCTAAGCCTAGAAAAATCCGAACATCTCTTACCTTTTGAAGAGGTGGGACCTTTTGGATGATAGCAATATTCTTGGGATCCACTTGTAATCCTTGCTGAGAAATTGTATGACCTAGCACGGTCCCTTCAGTCATTAGGAATTCACATTTTTCAAGACTGAGGAACAGGTTCATTTCAAAACACTTGGCTAAAAATTTTCCTAGGTTAGTCAAAGCTTCCTGAAAGTTAAAACCATAAGGGGTAAAGTCATCCATATAGATCTCCACTGAATCATGAACCAGTTTAGCAAATATGCTCAGTACTTCTCTCTAGAAAGTGACGGGAGCATTGTACAATGCAAAAGGAAGGATCCAGTATGCAAAAGTACCCCATGGAGAAGTGAAAGTGATCTTATCCTGGTCTTCTGGGCTGATTTGGATCTGGTTGTACCCACTAAACCCATCTAGGAAGGAGAAGAACTTCTTCCCTGCCAGGCCATCTAACACTTGATCTATGAAAGGAAAAGGGAAATGGTCCTTCTTGATGGCCTTGTTTAGTTCCTAATAATCTACATACATTCTCCATTTCCCGTTTTTCTTTGGCACTAGCATCAAAGGAGAAACCCATTCGCTATCAGAGATGGGGTAGATGAATCCTGCATCCAACAAATTTTGCAGTTCTTCTTTGACAATGTCCTCAAGGGCTGGATTCATCCTCCTTTGAGGCTGCCTAACTAGTTTACAATCTTCCTTAATGTAAATGAGATGAGTATAGACAGAAGGGTGGACTCCCTTCATCTCCTTATAACTCCAAGCAAAAGCATAGAAGTGATTCTTCAATAAGCTACACAGTTCTTTCTCCTGAGAGGTGGACAGGGATGAGTTGATCTTCAAAGTTTTTTCTGGGCCAAATTCCACGTTCTTGACTCAGAGGTAGGTCAGATCAGCCACACAGAGATCAACTAGAGGATTACCTTGGGTTTCTTCCACCGGCTCTTCTAAGGGCAACACACTGGGGGGTGGATTCTAAATCAAGTTCTCAATACGATCATCCTTGGTTTGTGGACCCCCATGGTAGTTTCTACTGTACACAATGGTGTGGAATAGACTTCATCCTCATCTTCCTCCTCCAACTAGAGGGGTAAATCATGTTCCAGTAGAAGTTGGGCAGGAGGATAGAGGACTAAATTCTTGGACATATGCCCATTCTTGATTGTCATGTTCCCAGCTTAGAAACTAATGTAGGCATCTGCAGTAGCCAACCAAGGTCTTCCCAGGATGAGAGGATACCCAGTGAGCTTTGCCTTTGGTTGGAGAACTAGGAAATCAGCAGGGTACTTCCACGAATCAATAGAGACCATGACATCTTCCACAATCCCCTTAGGGGTCATGGTGGAGTTGTTTGCTAGCTACAGTACTATTGAGGTCTTTCTTAGGGAACCCTAAAGGTTGAGATTGAGCATAGTGTTCTTGGTCATCACATTAATGGTAGCCCATAGATCAATAGGTATGGGGGATTATGGTGCCATTGATGTGAACATCGACTATAGGACTCCCAGGGTCTAGATATTTCGGACAAATTACTTCCCCCAACATCAGATCAGACAGTTGTCCTATGACATTGATAGTTGGGGCATCTCTCTTTCACCTTCCTGGGTGTTTGAAGCACTTCTCCTTGATCATGTTGTTGTATATAGGCACATCCTTTATGGCTTGGAAAAGTGGTATTTTTACACATAAATTGTTTCAGTTCTCCTAGAAGTTCAATTTCTTCTGGGGTCAGTTGGGTGGTTCCAGTTAGTCTCTCAGGAAAGGGTGGAATGACTTTGGGTTCACTTTCCTATTTTTCTTCCTCATCATCCTTAGGAGGAGGTTAGCTATTTGGGAGAACCTTCCCAAATCGTAGGTTAATCTCCTGAATCTCCACAACATAGGTTGGGCATGATGTTTCCCTACTATATACCTGCTGGGCCTATCTGGTTCAAGTTCAGTTGAGCAGGTATTTGGGGTTGTTTTGGAGGTGTAGGAGGTAATGGTTGTGGTTGAGCAGGTGGTTGGTGGAGGCAAAAAAGTAGGAGGAGAGTTATACTAGGGCCTCAACCCCTGATGAGGTGCACTCCACTTAGGCTGTGGCTGAGCATAAGGATGAAATGAATGAGCAACTGGAGGGGCTTGGTATTGAAGAGGATATGACCAAGGAGGGGGTGTGGACCAGGAAGGATGAGCAGAGGGACCCCAAGAAGGCATGGAAGTGTCTTGATTGGGGTTGTAATAGCTCTGGGAGGTCCCTTACATTCCCTACTAGTAAGGTCTAGGCCCATGTGGTCTCCTTTGGTACATGAAATAGAGTGGTTTAGTGGCTTCCTCAACCCCTTGATATGCAGCTTTGATTCTGGGCAAGGAAAGGCACCGATTCATAGGATGGTCTTGTTCATAAACTACATACACTTCGATAGAGTGCAGTGGGCATTCATTCTTAGGGTGCTTTCTCATGCGCTGGGACAAAAGATGGCTAGAGCTCTCTCAGCTTCCTCTCGTTTCATTTTGATATGCAAGGTATCCATTTGCATGGCAAGAGTTTTCCTCACCTCGCTCTTGAAATCTTCCAGTCGATTCTCAAATTCGTTTCTAAGGGAAGAGCTGGATGAGGATGTACTCGCTAATGGTTGACTTCCCCTACCTCTCTTCCTAGCTAACCTAGAAAGGTTTTTAAACACAGTCGTTATGTCATCATAAGGTAGTTGATAGATGTCTCCCCAGCCAGCAAATGGAGGGTATCTAGAAGGTTATCAGGGACTCCTCTGAGCAGAACCAACTTCAGAGATTCAGGGTCAAGCATGCACCTGGCCCTTTTATAGTCCCAGTATTTGTTGTTGAAGGATTGTTGCACCTGATCCCAAGTTGTGATACTATCTCCAGATAACCCCATGAACCAGTGCAAGGCTACATCCTTGAGGGTAGAAGGAAACAACTTAAACTTCTACTCGCCTTCTGCATAGTCATAGGTTCGACAGAGAACAGCAAATTCAAACAAGAAAGTATCAGGATCTTTGATAGTCAGTCCATGGAAGTGAGGTAGGGCTGAAGGACTTATGTTTTTCATTTTTGTGTTCCCATTGGTCTCCTAAATAGGAAAGGTACCTTCTATTCTTTCCCCATTCCCTCTAGCATTTCTGTTTTCAGCAATGGTCTCAAGAGGAATGTTTTCTTTCTCTTCTTCTATTATAGGATCTTTGTATATCTTTGGAGGTTCACCTATAAGATCTTTTGGATCACTGCCACCAAAGAAGAGAGAAGGGTGACTTAGTGATGTGTTGGGGGTGTTGGGTAGGAATTTTCTTGAATTGTCTTCGTTCCTACGAGGCATGAAAGGAAATCTTTTTTTTTTTGAATTTTTGTGTTTCTTTTTCTGCTTGTACCTGCAAAAAACTGAAATGGGTTGGATAGAAAATTGCAGCTAACTAAAATAAACCTTGCTGAAATGAAAATTTCAGAATTGAAATGAAAGTAGGAGATGTCTAATCTACTTTTGCTGAAATGAAATTGCTGAATTGAAATGAAAGCAGGAAATGGCTAATCTACACTTGCTTAAATGAAACTGCAGAATTGAAATGAAAGCAGGAAATGTCTAATCTACGCTTGCTGAAATAAAATTTCAGAATTGAAATGAAAGAAGGAAATGTCTAATCTACGCTTGCTGAAATGAAATTGCAGAATTGAAATGAAAGCAGGAAATGTCTAATCTACTTTTGATAAATGAAATTGCAGAATTGAAATGAAACAATTACTCTACTCTTGCTGAAATAAGCTACTTAGCAGAATGTTGCAGTAGAAAATAGAAGAAAAGCAATAATCACAAATACTCTGACACTTCCTCGGCAACATTAGCAAAACGAGTGGTGAGCTCTAGTATTGCAGCAATAATGTTGCAACTCCTAGGGCTCCCTTCTTTACTTTTATCAACCTGGTAGTTCGTAACAAACTTGGAAGCGACAATGTTGTATGCACAAGTACTAGCTCTTACTGTAGGTTGTCACTTGATTAGCTAGCACAAGTTCGCTAGGAGCTTAAGCCAACTTCTATGAGTTCTCAAAAGAAGCTTTTACTGTGATGGAAGAAGACTAATTCTTCAGGGGCTATTCTACTTGCAAAAAGAGAATGAAAAATGAAATGGAACTCAAACCCTAGCAAACCCTAATCGTGCAAGAAAAGAGATGGAAACTACTGAGATGGGTGCCATTGATTACTGAAAAGGTAAATTGCATTTATTCAAGCTACTTCTGAAGTGAAATGGAAAGAATTCATCTTTTTGCAATTTGAGTATTTTCATGCAGGTTTATTATGTTCGTGATTTGACTAATTGTGACTGTGCAGTAGTTTGGTGGCAAAGGGAAATGGAATTGGCTTTTGTAGATGATGAGGAAGGTGTGGGGAGGTCCTAAGAAGTCCCTAGTACCCTTTTGGAGACTTCCATTGTGATCACACTTCGAAAAATCGCTCGCATGGACTTCTATATAAGGCTACAAGGGAGCTACAGGAAGTTCTATAGGAAGTTCTACAGGAGGAGGCCGAAAGTGATTTTTGGAGGTTTGAAGGTTGAAAAATGGTGGGAAAAAGGAAATTAAGGCTAGATGAAGGTGTTGGAGGGTCTAGGACTCTGTTAATGAAGATCAAAAACAAAGAAGAGGGTTGGATTTGCTCAAAGGGGAAGAAAACAACTTTGCACAAAAACGCAGAAATTAGGACAATTTGGCGAAATGTGGTGAATGAGTGAAGGAATCTATGACAGATGAGCTGGCACAAGTTGTGCTATGGATAAATGACAAGCTGGAATATTTTTCAAGTGAGATACACACCTACTTCTTAAGACTGACCCAAGCAAGAATCGAAAAACAAAGTTTGTCTAATTTGACCTAAAATCTGACCTAAAAACAGAAAAGTGATGGAAAAAACTTTATGAACAGGAAACCATGTGGGAAAGCCATGGTAGATGAACAAGAAATGGTCTAAGCATGTGAATCCAAGCAAATATCAGCTCCTCCAACTCAAAACATCACACTAGCGATTGCATGAAAGGAAAAAAAACGTCTTTATGGTGGCAGCAGTAGTGCCTTGTCCTCAATTCATGGTCCCAAGGAGGGAGAAAGGGGATCAAGACATGTTGGTATCCTTTTTGGATCTTTCTTTGTTACCACAACAAACTATTCAAGCAACTTGAAGCAAGAAGAACTAATTTAACCATCAAAAGCAACCTATTTTACCAAAGTAAGATTTAACCTAAACAACAGAAATCAGCTTATGAATGCAAGAAAAAACATATAAATACACAAAGGAGGTGCTGGAAAAATTGGGTTGGGCCCTAACCCAAGAGATTTAGCCCTCTAGAAAAGATCAGTGCTGGTTCAAAGCTGGATTCATCTTCATTGATCAAAAAATAATAGTTACATCACAAAATTCTTTGCAAAAAGAGCTCGAAAATGAGCTAAGTACAAGACTGCACAAAAGTGCGAAAATAGACTATGAATAATGAATAACATACTGAGGCCTAAAGCCTTCTTATTTATACAAGTGGGGGCTCCCAACAGTCCTCCTAAACTTAAGGAACTCAACTGCCTAAACTAAAGATAACAACAGCTTCTACTAGACTTGCTCGTCTGCCCCTTTGGATTATCATTGTGGGCCTTTGAACTTCATGCTGCTGGTGGAGAACTCAAGGAAGGGGTCATTAAGGTAGGAGACACCCCTCCTATAAGTCCTTAGCCTTGTTTCCTCGAATTTGGCTACTAATCTGCTCATAAATGCCTAGTCCTTGTCCAAAAATGGTCCAAAAATTTGCAATAAACACTGATTAGATTTTGTGGCAAAGTGACTATCCCCATTCACTCAATTGACATAAATATATTCAAAACATGCACAAAACTATGGATAATGGTGGATTGAATGGAATTAATAGGCAAATCAGCCCATATAGTTACCCATTTCTAGGGCTTATCAATAGTTGTGAGTGGTAGGCTTCCTGGTTGCCATAATTTTGCTTTCCAATTTTCTTGCTAACCTAAATGCCTTCTCTAATGAATCAGGTTCCCAAAGGAAAACCTCATGTTGGATATTGTCATTTAAAGTCCCTATGAACACATGAATACTATGCTCCTATGGAATATATTTTACCCTTATGTTCAATTTTTGGAAGTCCTCAATGTGCTCCATCATTGAACCCTTTTGTTTGAGATTTATCAATTGGCTAAAAAGGTGTTGCTTTTTGTATTCTTATAATGTGCTATCATTTCTTCCATAAAAATTGTCCAAGTGACAATTTATTTACGAGATCAAATCCATCAATACCATACAAACTGATTTGGTTCCAAGTATAAAGTTACAATACATACCTTTTGTGTTTTTTGCACATTATGGAGATCGAAAAATTGCTCCATTTGTAGTATCCACCTTCCAAGATCCTTGTCATCAAACTTCCTCATATCGATTTTTGGCACATGGTGGGTCTTCAATACAACATTAGAGTCTATGAAATCATGATTAACATCTATTTTGTTCTCATCATGAGTTTCCTTTACTACCCTTTCACCATTAGTGACCATTTCTTGTAGCAACTTATTCAAATTTATCTTCAATTCTTCCATCTTAGCATCCATGCCATTCATCTTAGCATCCATGCCATTCATATTAGCTTCCATGCCATCCATATTAGCTTCCAATCCATCTATCTTAACTTGCATGCAATTCATATTAGCTTCCATGCCATTCATCTTGCCTTCATTTACCTTGAGTGAGAGTGAAAATTGTTGTACTTGGTCTTGTAATTTTGATACATCATGTTGCATTTCTTCCTCTTCTTCACGAGTCATGCTAGAGCTTTCAGGTTTCTTACTAGGTGTTTCCATTTTCTTTCTTCAAGGAATTAATTAATGCTAATAATTATTCACTATTCCCTTTGAATTCCTTAAAACTAATTTTTCAAACCAATCTTATGCAAAATTTAAAAAAGCTACACACCTTTTTTTTCACTTTGTAAGAGCTCGATATTGAATATGTTGTATCTCTCTAACTATGGGTTTCCAATATCTAAAATATCATCTCACGGTATCCCTTTGAGTCCTCTTTCTAACCTCGCAAGTCTGATCAAGATTGGATTATCCAAGGAAGAATTATGCCAAATCTCCCATTGTGACCTGATTATAGACTAGTTCAATAGAGCAAACTTGTATGACATGCCACATGTCACTGTTTCGACCTTAGTATCTAAAACTGATATACAGAAAACTACAGGCCTTTCTCTTTCTGAAAATTCGTATGAAATTTCAATCTGATGCTCAAAATAGAAGTTATGACAATTTTCCCCAGGTCACCTGTTTGGAATGTAATTCGTGAGTCTACAAAAACCCTAACTTCCTTAGATCATATCTCTTCCAATATAGCAAGAAAATTTCTGAAATCCGGACCTGAAGTTCCAAACAATTTCATCTGAAATGGAATTTTTTTGTAGCTTCTGAAACATTGCAGAAAAAACTTTATAACGAAAATTCAATGATGACTTGTTTGGAGCAGTGAAACCCTAGAATCCAAAGCCCTGATACCAAATGTTAGGAAACTAGCTCACAAAAAGATAGAAAAGATAGATCAACACCTTAGAATTCAGCGTCTTCAAGGGGGAAACCTCCTTTAAATTACACAAATGAAAAATTATTGGATGATACAAATTACTAAACCTCCCTTCTATGTATAGGAGTCTAAGGGGTCACAATATAATCAAGCCAACATAACAATAATAACATAAGGGCACAAAACTAACAATAATGGGTTTCTATGGAGCATGCTAATAACAATATGGGGACAATTGGGGCACAATAATAACAATAAGGGATACAATGACAATAGTAATGGGGGAATCACTAGTATTATAGGGGCCTAATAGCCTACCAAATAGGGGTGGGAGGAGACGTCTCCAAAGAGAACCCACTCCGAATGTTGCTCCAGATTTAAAATGGGCATAACTCGGTTAATATAACTCTGAATCTTTATTATAACCTATTTTTGGAAATAGAATGATCATTCTGCATCTTTCCATGTGATTGGAATCCATGTCTAGACACTCTAAAAACTCAAATTCGAGCTGTAACTGTCTCGCCATCAAAAAAGTTCTGAAAAAAAATAGTTGATTTTAAATCAACGATATCTCCCTCATTCAACCTCTGATTCACCCATTTTTTTTTAATTTGGCTATTTGTTCACAAGGAATCCAAGTTTGATTTTTTATTTTATTTTATTTATTATTTTTATAAATTGTGCACCAAAAAGTTCATATCTGATCTGCCAACTAACTGCCCCGAAAAAATATTGCAAAAAGTAATATATATATATATTATATATATATATATATATATATATATATATATATATATATATATATATATATAATATATATAATATATATAATTCCTATTGTGGAGGTCGTAGCACGTGCATGAACTTTGATGAAGATTGTTGCAAAAATTTGAAACTAAATTATGTGTCAAACCCTCATTTCCTTGGAAATGTAACTTAAATTTGATACCACTAATCTGGATCTTGGGAAGAGACCCCCAAGATCAAAAAAATTGAAATGGATTTTGGGGGTGGAGCCCCCCAAGATCTGAAACTTTGAAATTCCATGAGAAAAGTGGAGAACACTATTACAGACATATTTGGGCACTGCAACCCAAATATTATATGTCCATAAACCAAGGGCTTCTAAGTCCCTAAAAGTGTTGTTCCATACCCTAAAGGAACAAGGTCAGCTGATTACATCATCTCCCAGAAGTTCTCCATGAAAAACTACTCAGAACTGGTCAAAATTGGACCATCTCACCTGCTCCATGGTCAAAGTGTGATGCATCCCACCTAATGCATATGGGGGGTGTGATGCATATTGAAAAACCATTCTATGGGGTGCGAAGGGTGAGATTAGACAAATGGCAGAGATAGTTTGCAAGGTGGATGATCATGGAATCTTTCCAAAAACTTCTCCTGTGACACTTGCCTCTCTAAATTCGCCCAGGGATGAGTAAGAGATCATGAAATCTCCAAGTGGAATTGAGAACTATTAGAAAAATGACACTAATAAAAAACCTAGAAGCTGACTCACGCACCTGCAAACATCTATATATGGATCCCTCATCCTAGAGATCAGAAGGGCTGGAATTTTGCATCTTGTAAGGAAGTGCTATTGGTTTCTTTGGGGAACATCATAGTGTTGGGTGATCTAGCTTTGCATGAGGTGAAGAAGGGCTTTCATGCCAGGAGGATGGCACTGGGTCAGATCAATGGGTTGTAATCCTCTCTTCTACTACTTCTATCAATAAAGCTATTTGGGTTTTCCTCCATATTCTTGTATGTCTTTGAATATTGAATTGATATATGCATTTGTATGGTTAATATATATCTGAACCTATATTGTTTATGATTGTAGATGTTGGGTCCCTATAATACTAATGATTACCCCATTACTATTATAGTTGTACCCCTTATTAATATTGTTGTGCCCCTATTGTCCCCATATTGTTATTACTGTGCCCCATAGAATCCCTCTATTGTTATTTTTGTGGCTTTATATTTTTAGTGTTAGGTCGGCTGAGTTATATTGTGACTCCTTAGACTCCTACATATAGAAAGGAGGTTTTGTCATTTGAATAATCAAATAATTGTTCATTTATGTAATGCAAAGGAGGTCGCCCCCTCGAAGAGGCTGAATTTTAAGGCGTTGATCTATCTTTTCTATCTTTTTCTTGAGCTAGTTTCATAACATTTGGTATCAGAGCTTTGGATTATAGGGTTTCACTGTTCCAAACGAGTCATCGTGGCATTTTCTCTATAACGTTTTTTATGCGATGCTTCAAAAGTAAAAAAAAAACCCATTTGAGACGACATCGCACTGAACCCTGGGTCTGAATTTCAGAGCTTTTCACGCTATATTTGCAGAGATATGATCAGAGGAAGTTGGTCTTTTTGCAGACTCCTGAATTACATTCCAAACAGGTGACCTGGGGAAAATCATCATAACTTTCTCTCTGAGCATCAGATTGAAATTTTGTAAGAAGGTACAGAAATAAGATGGACTGTAGTTTCTTGTATATATTTTTCAGAGCCAAAGGTCGAAACAAGGACACGTGGCACATCGTACAAGTTCTCTCTACTGAATTAGTCTATAATCAGGTCACTGTGGGAGATTTGGCATAAATCTTCATTGGAGAATCCAGTTGGGGTCAGACTGGTGGCATTGGAAAGAGGACATAGTGGGCTACTGTAGGTCGCAATTTTAGAACTGGATGATCTAAAATTACAAAGATACATCAGAGGCAATATCGAGCTCGTACAAAGTGAAAAAAGGTGTGTAGATTTTTTGAATTTTTGCTTAAGCTTGGTTTAAAAAATTATTTTGAAGGAATTTAAAGGGCATAGTAGAGCATTAGTATCGGTAACTAATTCCCTGAGGAAAGAAAATGCAAACACGTAGTAAGCAATCTGAAAGCTCTAGCATGACTCATGAATAAGAGGAATAAATGCTACATGATATATCAAAATTACAAGACCAAGTGCAACAACTTTCACTCTCACAAAAGCTAACAGAAGCTAAGATAAATGGCGTGGAATCTAAGATAAAGGGCGAGGAAGCCAAGATTGATGATTTGAAGATAGATTTGAAGGCAGATTTGACAAAGTTTCTACAAGAAATACTTACTAATGGTGAAAGGGGATTAAAGGAAACTCATGATGTGAACAAAGAAAATGTTAATCATGATTTCATAGACTCTAATGTTGGAGCGAAGATGCACCATACTCCAAAAATCGATATGAGGAAGTTTGATGGCAAGGATCCCGAAACCTGGATATTACAGATGGAGCAATTTTTTGATCTCAATAATGTGCAAAACACACAAAAGGTACGTATTGCAACTTTATATCAATGGCTTTGCTCTAGTAAACAATTTATCACTTGGGCAATTTTTACGGAAAAATTGATAGGGTCTTTAAAGGATAATATCCAACATGATGTCCGCCTTTGGGAACCTGATTCATTAGAGAAGGCATTCAGGTTAGCAAGAAAAATGGAAAGAAAAATTATGGCAACCAAGAAGCATACCACTCATAACTATAAAGATGGAAGTGTTGTGCCTAGCCTTACACAACCTATAAGGTTGACACCACAACAATTGGAAGAAAAAAGAGCAAAAGGGCTTTGTTACAGTTGTGATAGTAAATACACTAAAGGTCATAAGTGTGCTGAGAAGAAATTATTCTACAT
>APFE030944167.1:28867-68642 GCA_000404065.3 Pinus taeda
AGAATCCCTCTATTGTTATTTTTGTGGCTTTATATTATTATTGTTAGGTCGGCTGGGTTATATTATGACTCCTTAGACTCCTATATATATAAAGGAGGTTGTATCATTTGAATAATCAAAGAATTGTTCATTTATGTAATGTAAAGGAGGTTGCCCCCTCGAAGGGGCTGAATTTTAAGGCGTTGATCTATCTTTTCTATATTTTTCTTGAGCTGGTTTCATAACAATAGATATCTATGCTTTGATGGTATTATGCTGCTTTGACTCTATAGGTGTTCTTTGAAGTGGGACAAGAGAGGAAGGAGCAGCAAAGATCTGTCAAAGGAGAGAGGAAACAAGCAGGGAGCCAAGCGGAAGACTGAGGTTGGTACTCTCTGCTTCTCTCTCATCTACTTCTCGTAAAGGAAAATAGAAGTAACTTTAGTTTATTTGTTTCTAAGATAGCTACCCTTCTTAGTGGGACTAGCAGCTCTGAATGGACACTAGTTTTCCCAATAACAAAATGGTGACTTCGTTGGGGAGCAAATAGCTTGTTTGCTTGTTTCTAGTTTGTTTACTTTATAAACTATAGATGGAGCTTGAAGTTATGCCAGCTAGCCTTCGAACTGCTTTTGCTATGCAACTGCAAAGTAGATAAATACTTCCTCAGTCAATCTCCGGGTTAGTTTTTGAATTAAACATATGACTTGCAAACATCCTAAGTGCCCTGGTGGTGGCTCAAGTAACCTCATTAGATCAGCCCCTATGTTTTGTATTTAATAACTATCATTATCTCGGCTTAAATCCCTGAACTAAGCTGTAAACTATGACCAAAAGCCAAGCTAAAGTCTCGTCTCTAGATCATCGCATTGTCTCCTTTTGACAGTCTGAATGCATCGCATCTCCTGTGTTCTATAGGTGAGATGCGTCCCTATTTCCCTATGTTACAAGTGTGATGATCAGATAAGATTGTTTCTGCCTCCAGATTTTGGTTTTTCTTCACTCTCTTCAGCTTCATTCAGGAGTTTTGTTGTCTATGATCAATATATCACTGTTGAAACTCCCTTCCTTTGCATTATTCAGCCTTCATTGTACAAAGAATTGTGAATGTTTTTATGTATTTTTTGCCATTTACAGTTCTCCTTTACAAACAATAGCTTAATCGAATTGTCGTATTTTGATACGAAAGTGTCGCAAGTGTCGTTTTCAATCAAAGAAAATAATCCTCCTCTTTTTGACAGTCGATTACACTGTTACTTTTGTATTTGACTTGAATTAATTGTATTTCAAGTGTAGAAAGCAATTTTCAATTCAAAATCGCAAAGTGTCGTCCTTGTCTTCCTTTCGTATTTTGAAAAGAAATTTTTTAGTATTGTTGCTTTGAAAAGATAATTCAGATTTGTACTTAGCATTCATTTTTTCATTCACACATTAAGAAAGTGGAAAACAAATACATGCATGTGTATTTGCATTTAGACTGCTTGTTGATTTTGATTTAGGACAGTGCATCTAGTGTGTGCTCTCTTCTCTATGTTGAAAGAATTTTGCTTCTCTTTCCTTAGTAGCTAGGATTTTAATTGCAAAAAGAAGAGTAAATGACTATTTATCATCGTAGATTGCATATTTAGGATTTGTATATCTACATCACATGGTGAACCTTAAAGGAAAACTTCTTAAGAAAGATCAACTATAAAATAAATTCAATGAACATAAAAATGATTTGGAACCTAATGCACAACATTTAGAAGTCTATGCTAGAGACGTATTCTAGCATCGTAAAGCCTGGTAACTATCGCTTTCATCGTAGGTTGGGTGATTCCTCCTCTTTGAGACGAAAAGTGCTAGTACGGACTTGTGCTCCCACGTACCATCGAGTATATATTGGGAGACCACAATAGGCTATATCCTTTATCCATATGAAACCATGTCTACCGCCCTATCGATCGTAATGCATTGAACATAGCATTCGAGAAGATTGATTTCCATACCGTAAAAAGTATTTTGCAGTTTTGCGATTGGTTTAGTAATCCCTTTGACTAGATTTCCAGAGTAATCACTTTTATTCCTTTTAAGACTCCTTAAAAGAAAAGGTCCATCTAAGCAATTGTCACTTCAGGCTCATTAAAAATTGAAGGCGACTAGAGTCATCTTTAGCTTTTTCTCGACTCTTAAAAATCGAAAAAGAAAGTTGTGTCAAAGAATCATAAAATTTATTTTAATTGGAATAGCATCATTATTCCCTCGTTGATCTTAGGTTGAGAAAATGGAGTCCACCAACCAAGGATTTCCCCTTGGGGGAAATCCTAGTCTCTTCTCTTCTTGGGGAGATGTTGGTGCACCTCATATGGCCACATTGTCCCTTCCAGGACTCACAATTGGCCTGCCAATATGGCTCTTCTTGACCTCTGTCATTCAAAGCACCATGATTCTTGAGCAATCAAACCAGCAACTGGATGATACTAGAGTTATCTCCCAACCTTCTACTTCGTTTGTTTCTCCCTCTCCTTCTTCCTGTTCGCTTGGTGAAGCTAAAAACCAAGTAACTGAGAAGAAGAAGAAAGGGAAGGAGAAGAAGAAGAGGAAGCCAATGTCAAAAGGGGGAAACCAGGCATCATCTAGTGAAAATACACACACTGCACTATCCAAACCTAAATATCCATGTGTCATTTGCAAAGGGGACCACTATCATCGAGATTGTCCTTGTATCCCATGGATCTTAAGGGACTGGTCTCCCCGCTTGCACAATCTGGTGTCCTCAACCTCTAACGATCATGTTGAGAGTACGCCATCAATTAGTGAAAACAAAGTCACTAGACAATAAGGAAGATCTAAAATTCCTTATAGACTGTGTGAAGGAGATCATTCCATCCACCGTTGTCCCTTCCTAGATGAAGCTAAAAGAGTGATGAAAACAAGGATACCCCCTTGATGAAAACGAATTCAGGGTCTCTTCATTTTCAAAATTTTTAAGGACTCGATCTTGGGACTTGTGGGTTATGGGCCCACTAGGCCTATCAAAGATGCATGATGACGTTCTCACCGTTCCTCACCCACACACGTGCTTCCTTTTCGGGGTTCTTTGCTGCTGTTGATTATGCAGATCCCTACTCTTCACTCGTACTGTTCCTATCATTAAGCTTAGAAGCCAATTTCCACTTCTCATCCTCCATTTTTCCTTGCCCTTCATTAAAGCGAGTCCTGACCTACTCGTGGGCAGAATTCAACCCATTATTTGATGAATTCAAATCAAGGCTGATAAGGAGGTTGGGCTCTGGTATTTTTTCTGCGGAGAATAGGCAGCCGGCCTCCTCTACCTCCTCGATGAGGACTTCAACATCCTTGACGTCTATGACTGATTCCAAGACGCGCTTGTTTCTACCATAGCCCTGCTTCTTCACTTCAATGACATGGTGATTGTGACGCTTGACCAGAGCTCTATAAGGACCTCCCTTTCCATTCTTCGACATGTTGCCCCTTCCGCTCGATCAAAACCTCTCAGAGCTTCTTTAATCTCCCCGTGAGCCTCTTCTTCAATCCTTTCTAATGAAGGCCTTCTTGCTCGTCAAACCAACTCCAAGTTCCTCTTCCAGTTTACGCCGAATGCTTGTAGTCATAGTAGTCGTTAAGTCCACAGTCTGTAGAATTCCCTTCCGGCGCTCTACGATTTCTTGCTCGGAAACCATCTTGGTTTTAGTGTTTTATCAGGCTATCAAAACCACTGGAAATGAATTCTTCCCTTTCAATGCCTCTGCGGATGAATCACGCGGCTCCCACCAATCATGTCTCCAAAAAATAAAATAGAAACACTGGCAACTAATTCAGGAAAAAAAACACACATAGACACAAGTTCACATAATTTTTTTTTTTATTATTATTATTATGTACAAACTCAGATTACAGTTTTAAGGCATCTCAGCCTTAATCAAGATTTCTTTGGCAACTACATTTTTCCCTCTCTCATACGCACAGGTTTTCTTCTCTTTTCTTTTCTTTTTCTCTCATGAATCTTTCAGTTCTTATTACACATACATTCAGTTTTAACTGATTTTTAACTAAAATTAGTTTCTTAACCGAATCTTGTTCAAGATTGGCCTGGCTGTCCATGTGGTTGTCCAGCTATCCTCTTTCTCTAATTTTCTTTCATTGAGGTGTCCAGATGCTCTTGCATCAAAGAGTCTTGGATAACTGTCCTGCTTCACCACTACGGCTTCCTCCTGGATACAAGAAACTCTTGCCGAGTCCATCGCTAGTTGAAAATCAAACTGAAAAACCTTTGTGGTTTGTTGAAGCATCTATCATTGAAGATAAACCCTCTAAGTCCACACCAGACCAAAGTCAATAGGTCGAGATGGCAGTCGACCTAGTCTTGTCTTCAGAAGGTCTACCTTCAGTTGATACAGTCACCAAAGAAAATGAGAATGACACCATTCAAATTATCTTCGTGAACATAGACTCCGATGTACATGGGGGCAATCTACCTATTCCTTTACTGTAGGAAGGAAGTTCATCATAGATGTATCTGGCCATTTATTCAATCCCATCTCCAAGCAACCTAGTTGTTTCCTTCAATTGGAATCTACTAGGCAGACGCTGTCTACTGTCTAATGTACCGTTTTGAATCATTGTACAAGCTTACAGAATGGTCATGGTCGGTAATATCATAGATGAAGGGGCTTCTGTGAGTATCCTTTCCTTAATTGCTTGGAAAGCACTTGGTTCACCATTTCTTCTGCCTGAGATGTGAAATCTGACAGGCTTCGACAAAGGAACCAGTCGACCATTAGGGATCCTTCCAAATTTTCCTATTACTTTGAGAAGGAAAAACGTTTATCTGAACGTGATGGTAGTCCAAGGACCTTTATATTACAATCTACTCCTTTGGCACGACTACATTTATAGCATGGGAGCTATTTCTTCCTCACTCTTTCAAGTGATGTGTTTTCCACATGAAGGCAGAGCGGTCCAGCTAGTAGACCAGTTTTCATTCCCCGGTTCACACATAGCTAATAGTCAAGTTCCATCCCTATCTAGTCTCTTTCACAAGTAATGTCTCATCAATCGCCAGTCCGTCCACCTAATAAGCGTGAGTGATTCGGTGATTGTGACTGAAACCCAGGAGGCATGCACCCTGGTCTGCTTCGGCAGGAAAACCCCAGTTATAAGGTAGGTTTCCGCGTAGGAATATGACTAGTTTGACACACCCGTCCATGTAGGAAAATGGGATTAGATTGGAATAAGATTCCTCTATTAGAAGGTATGCCTTTCCTGATAGAGCCAAGGAAGTGTTTTGTCTGCAAATTGAAGGGTAACCTGGAAACTCTACTTCGTTATACCTGGGGGCATGCAAACAATTTTTCATGCAAGTGAAAAGCGACCATTTATTTTATTAGTTTTTAGGTTGTTAACCCTTTAAATTCGTAGGATTGGTCATTCCCTATCTTACATAATGAAAGGATCTGGAGCAAAGTTTCAAATGGGGCAAGCTCCCTAAAAAATGAACCTATCGATGAGACATCCTTATTATATGACTTGCATGAGCAGTTTGACGCGAAGTTCAAGCTCATTAAAAAATAAACCTAGCAATGAGCATATGTTCCACCAGAGTTTAAGCTCATTAAAAACTGAACCCACCTTCGGTAAATAACCATTGCGATCGCATTCTCATCAGCATTTGAGCCTTGGTCGTGTTCTTACCATCACCTCCACTCTTATTTAACCGATCATATGCCTCCATTTGATTGTTTACCCCTTTTGAGGAACATCTACGACGAGTGATTCTGTTAGCCATCTTCTTTACACTGCCATGATTGAAAAGTTCCAAGCCTCAGCTGGAACCAGCTGCTACCCGAAAATATCACTCGTTCCTCAAAAATGAGTCTCCTTTAAGCTCTTTTCATCTTACTTGTAAAATATGAAAAGATTGCCAAGCAATTGGCCTCTCTAGCTCATTAAAGCGATCGAAAGTGCTATCCCTCCTCTAGATTTTAATCTTTTTGGACCTGAGGGATAATTACACAAAAAGATCGAGCGCTTGTCTTGTTCAGCTCGTTAAAACTATCAAAAACTCATCCCTTTCGTATTATTTTATACTTTTTCGGACTTAAGGGATTATATTACGAAAAAGGATTACTAGAGTTTCCTTTCCGACTCTTTTCAAACTCTCTAAAATTGAGAAGGACCAAGTTATCTTTGGCATTAAACTCGTTAAAAGAATAGCAACAAACTTGCCCGTGCAGGCAAGAGCGAGTTTCATTGTCGCTAGGCTCATTAAAACATAGTGACAGGTTTGCCCAAAGGGAAAATTATAGAACAAGCATATGTTATCCTCCTCAAGCCTGACAAAAATAAAGAGGTGCTGGTCAGAAATGACTGGGGAAAAATTGGGAAGAAAACTTGAAGAAACTTTATTGGCATCAAGTCCCTCTTGAACATGACACTTTCACTCCATCACCATGATTGAGTTAGGTTGGGTTATTCCATTCACCGGTGATATCACCATTGGTCCACCATACCATCCATCTTTGGGGTTAACACTACCAATCCATTTTAGTGTCGCTGATATGTTCAAGAGAAGTCTCTCAGAGAATTCACCGACCCAGCTTGTGTCTCATCCGCTGCAATACCTTTACGCTTCATTCTTTCATGACCACCACCTTGAACCTTGTATCATCAGATCGTTTTCACCTCCATGAAATCATTTGCTCCATTCCCTATTGTAGATTTGGGATTCATTAATGCCCTCCTATGATGGGTCACTTCTTGTCGACATCAGCTCATTATCCAAGAAGTTGACTTAGGAACAACCCTTTCAGTACTTTGAAGCTTGTATGCCTCAATGGCAAGTTTCTCACTTCCGGCGATAGGTTTACATCAATGGCCTTCAACCGAAAGATTTTGTGTGGTGTTTGAAGACAAGTCCCATTTTCACACCACATGAATTGTATTGCAGTACCTTGAGGGTCATTATCATTATCGGTGATTCCTCTCATGACTGTTAACAACTTACATCATTGCCTGGTAATCAGGCGATGTCTTTCCATGTTTGACTTTAGAACATCTTTTCACATGGATCGACCTGTACTTCGGGCGAATATTGAACAAGTTTGAAGACCCTGGATTGAAAATGTACATCATAGATGCACAGATAATCTTCCAAGCCAAAGGATGATGGCTCTACCAGAATAATCAGTCTGCCATACAGACGGTTGTCTGTCTTATGTACGTGAAAATGAATTTATAAAATTTGAGCATGGGAATGCTCGCCTCGCCTAGATCATGAAAATATCATGAAGATAATGTATTGTATTGTATCTTATTACAGGTCACCTTCCAGTGCGAAAAAACCCCGGATCCTCATGATAAAACATTTCACCCAACGTCAAAAGATTTACGACCTCATGCTTTGGGGGGAAACTATTATAGACATATTTGGGCACTGCAACCCAAATCTTATATGTCCATAAACCAAGGGCTTCTAAGTCCCTAAAAGTGTTGTTTCATACCCTAAAGGAACAAGGTCAGTTGATTACATCATCTCCCAGAAGTTCTCCATGAAAAATTGCTCAGAACTGGTTAAAACTGGACCATCTCACCTGCTCCATGGTAAAAGTGTGATGCATCCCACCAAATGCACATGGGGGGTGCGATGCATACTGAAAAGCCCTTTTATAGGGTGTGATGGAAGAGAGTAGACAAATGGCTGAGATAGTTTGCAAGGTGGATGATCATGGAATCTTTCCAGAAACTTCTCCTGTGACACTTACCTCTCTGAATTTTCCCAGGGATGAGTAAGAGATCATGAAATCTCCAAGTGGAATTGAGAACTATCAGAGAAATGACACTAATCAAAAATCCAAAAGCTGACTCACCCACCTACAAACATCTATGTATGGATCCCTCATCCTAGAGATCAGAAGGGCTAGAATATTGCATCTTGTAAGGAAGTGTTGTTGGTTTCTTTGTGGAACATCATAGTGTTGGGTGATCTAGCTTTCCATGAGGTGAAGAAGTGCTTTCATGCTGGGAGGATAGTGTTGGGTCAGATCAACGGGTTGTAATCCTCTCTTCTACTACTTCTATCAATAAAGCTAATTGAGTTTTCCTCCATATTCTTGTATGTCTTTGAATATTGAATTGATATATGATCCTATATTGTTTATGATTGTAGATCTCTATGCTTTGATGGTATTGTGCTGCTTTGACTCTACAGGTGTTCTTTGAAGTGGGACAAGCGAGGTAGGAGCAGCAAGGATCTATCAAAGGAGAGAGGAAACAAGCAAGGAGCCAAGCGGAAGACTGAGGTTGGTACTCTCTGTTTCTCTCTCATCTACTTCTTGTAAAGGAAAACGCAAGTAACTTTAGTTAGTTTGTTTGTAAGATAGCTACCCATCTTAGTGTTACTAGCAGCTCTGAATGGACACTAGTTTTCCCGATAACAAACACCTAGTAAAAACAACCAAAATTATTATTTATTTATTAAAACAATGAATAACTGTCAAAGCTACATTGTGGTGGACAAATTGTCCTTTTTCAAAATGTGACTTGTTACTTATAGTCTTTTTTTGTTACAATACCATAGGTAAATTCCATGGGTGGATAAATGCCATTGGTGAATGAATACCATGAGTATATTTCACTTACAATACCATGGGTAAATTCCATTAGTGGATAAATACCATGGGAGGATGAATACCAAGGGTAGATTCCACTTACAATAGCATGGGAAAATATAACGGGTGAATGAATTCCATGGGTGGATGCCACTTACAATCATGGGTAAATTCCATGGATGGGTAAATAACATGGGTGGATGCCACTTACAATATCATGGGTGAATTCCATGGGTGGATGAATATTATGGGTGGATGAATACCATGGGTGGATTCTATTTTCCATTCAGATCAAGTGCTTTACAAAATGAATCCTCAACTTATTTACACATGAATCTTCACATTCCATAATTAACACTTGTAATTTCACTTAGAAATTAATTACAAAATAATATTACAATATACGCATACCCATATAAGAGAAAAATGGGTAGAGCTGACTAGACAACTTAATAATACAAAACAAGTTAAGCTTGAGTTTGGGGAAACTCCATCTCAACAAATTCCACTTGTTTCTCCGTCATGTAATGGTGCCAAGCTTTTTACTACGTGATGAGTTCCTAAAAATGTGTGATGGTGTCATACATGAAGCAAACTCTAGCTTCCATGGCATTTGAGTACACTGATTTGGAACCGGTATGAGTTTCCTTCTTTAGCATGAGCAACATTGTATTGCTTTAAATAGGGCCACCGATGTACTTCTACATATTCTGCTTGTTCACTTCAAGATTTTCCTTGGTAGTGATCTATCTAAGCTTCTGAAAGTATTCTTCAATCCCTTTCCTAACCGAGTTCTTGCATTTGGATTTAGTAAGTGAGCCAAATGATGGAATCCTGTGTGATTTCAACATTGTATAATCGTGCATATGAGGCGTAAATGTTGGAAATGAATGAGGTGAGTTGTTTGTTATTCTGCATGGGCATCTGTGCCCTTTTTTCTCCAACTTTTCCTGTTGCCTTGTTTTCTTTCCCAAATCAAGTGGTGCCCATTTGTATTGCATTGACCATTCATGCAATGTAGAAATAATTGTTTGTACAACTTTAAGAGTTTTAATATTATATTTACACTTCTGCTGCAAGCCACGAACATGGAAAAATACCCTATGCACAGTGACGAGTGCCTCATAAATATTTTGCATGGTCTCTCCCAATGTCGATAATTCTATTGGGTTGTGTTATATTCTTTCCACATAGTTAACAAGGGGTTTGAGGGGTACCCGTAACCCCACTTTATAGGGTCCCAGGCAGCGCCCCAGAAAATTTTGGTTTTGGACCCTATGTTATGTTGGACGGACCCACCTATGGTTTTGTGCATGATTTTCGCACATGTTTTTTGGACGCGATGGTTTTCGGTGCATGGTTTTAGACGCGATGGTTTTCGTTCCATGGTATTGGATGCTTCAGCATGTATAAATATGTATTGTAACATTGAAAGGAACATAATGAAAAATCAAGCTGGTAGTCCTGGTCTTGGGATCCAGTGGGAAATCTCTGTGTATATGTGTTTTATGTGTTATGCTCTCGCATTGTTTATTTTCTTTGTTTTAGACTTCATATGCAGGTAATTTCTATACAGGGTTAAAACCTACAACTTCACTAAATGTTTCTGCCTTAAGTTCTTCCAAATAGACCAATGCGAGAAATGTGGTTTTTATCTTTGTGTGGAGTTGTTCAACGTCTTTCCTCACAGCCTACAAGTTCTTTCCCATTTGTTTGTTCTCGGCCATCAAATACTCTGTGTTTGACTTTTCTTCTCCACTGAAGGCCAAGTTGGCTATGGAAATGGCATTTGAATTTCTTTTGGTGTCAGTCACAATCACCCTTTCTTTGTTGAATGGAGGATATGTGAGGTCATCTGGGAAATGCTTCCTCATTTCTTGTACAATATTTTTCTGGAGCTCATCGTAAGTCAGGTTGTATGTGTCCATGACCTAACCATCATCAAGAGGAACAATTTTCTCTTCCTTGCTTGGGGTTTATTCTTTTGGTGGAGAATGGGACATTGAATGGTGACCTGATGAGTGCTAAAAATTTGATCAACATCTTGATTCTATGGCTCTGGTTCCATGTACATGTCTTGAATCTGAATCAAATCCTCAATTTCTTGAGCGAGTTCCTTGTCCTGCATCTATTTTATCTCCTCCTCTAGTTTCCAGTTCTACTCTTATTCATCACGTTGTCTTCGTGCTACTTCTTCTTCTTCCACTCTTCGCCTTTCTTATTCTTCTTTCTTCCTCTTTTCTTCTTCCAACCTCCTCTACTCTTGTTCTCTCCTCTACTTCTGTTATGCTTCCTGTACCCTCTATTTCCTTTTCCTCTCTACTGTTATGGCCATTTTCAGAATGACTGGATCTACCTCCATCTTGTAGCTTCTCTCTTCCCCTGTGCTATGTGAAATCATTATCTTACACTTTTTGCGCACTTGGTTGCACATTTATCTTGGTAGTACCTATTGAGTGCCTTCCTTCTACGAAGTATCCTACTATGTTTTTGCAAAGATGGCTAGCTCGCAAGACTTGGAGGTATTATAAGAGTTCTTCATCACTTCAGCCTCAGGCCTGTGAAAAGTCTCGCTTGGCCACTAGAAATGAATCCTCACATAATGGTCTTTACAAGCATTCCTTGGATCACATGGATTGAATTCAAAATGACCGAATGCAAATTTCTCTATTTCCTTGTCTTTGGTGTCTACAAGTTTTAAGTTCTTGATTTCATACAATCTAATTTACATAGGAAGAGCGAGCCAAGGTGCTTTCTTCTCCTTATGAAAAAATGTTGACAACCCTGTGGAGATACGATAGGTAACTTCTTGCATGACTAACTTATCGGTGGCATACCTCATCAAAAGACGCAAAGACTTCTATCCGCTAAACATTCAGAGGAAAGTGCCATCCCATGAGGCAAACCAATCTGCTATCTTTGACACTGCCTCCATTGCCCCATGTGACATGCAAGGTGGTTCTTCCTCAAATATTATCTTGTACAATGGAATGAGGAAGTGATTAGTCATATCTTTCATTACTCCTATGTGGCTGCACTCCAAAATAAACTTGTCGTAAATGTGCATGGAAGGTTCTCTTGGTGTCCAAGTCCAATTTATGCCAAGGAATGAATTGTGAGTGCATATTACATCCAATAGGTAGGCAGGCATGTAAAATCTAGCTTACTTGCCCTGGGGAGGATTTTGGGAATTTGCTACGTGGATTTTCAGCTGTTGAGACAACAAGTATGACCAATTAAATGGTTTTACTTCATTCACACCGAAGTTTAGAAAAAATTCCCACCCTTCAGGAAAGGTCTGAGTACTCTACTGACCAAAGATTCTACAACATAGAACTACCAAAAGTTTGTAGGCCCTCCTAAGATATTTTTCCTTGTAGGCATTGGTGGGTGTCCACAGAAGTTTGTTGGCTCTTTCACCTAGCTTTTGACAATATCCTTTGTTCTCAATTAGTTGGTGGTCGCATAGAGGTAAGAATCCATGAGCAATTCTGTCTCTGGAAAATGATACATGAGATGGTAATCTGTTGCCAGAAAAGAGGTAAGCCTCTATCAGCTGGCATTGTTGAGAGTCATAGTATTTAGGTTTGTATGAGACAATCTCCAGATGAAAATTTATACACATGGGAAGGTCAGGTACTTGCGTGAAACCTTATGTAACCTGATCTTTGGAGATTGATATACACCTGCTAGTCTTCAAGGTCTGCTTTGAAGCTTCTCACTGAGAATTTTCCATTCAATTTCTGCCATGTGATATTTGATTCTTTTTCTATGAGCCATTGAGTATCTAAGAAAACTAGAAAGTTCATAAGAGTACTCTTAACTTCCTCCCCAACGTTGGTTTCAATAGTGTCCTTTGAATCAGATCTCTCTGATGCCATGATGTTAGTGACTGATGAAGAGAAGTGCTCAACAACTGCAATACCTGTAGGAGGAAAATTCACTCATAAAAAACATGAATTATCTTTATCAAATTGAATAAAAAAGAAATATCACAACAACAACCACATGAATGATGGGGAAAATTCTACAATTCTTGATGTGAGGGGAGAGGGACTAGCCTCCTAAACTACTGTTGTGAAGCAATCCCTGGGGTAAATTTTGATCAATTTTATAATTTCTTTTTGTAAAGATGTAAAGTTTTTGCATAATGTGGAAGTGGAGCGTGAAGATGGTTAATGTAAAAGGGGATTTAGTCCCTTAGGTGGGTAGGTGATAGGAAGGTTTTGAGGACCAAGGTATTGTAAAAGAAAGGCTATAAATAAAAGAGTCATAGTGAGTCTAAGGGATAAAAAAATATTGGATAGAAATATTTGTAATGGAAAGTAAGCTAAAACAAGAAAGGTCTGTTTCCTGTAATTAGGCAAAGGGGAAGGTTCCTACAATTGAGTGAGCAAAGACCTTGGTAAGTCCATAGGCTGAGTGCGCAGGCCCCTACAACTGAGTGCGCAGGAAAAATAAGTATGTACTTGAATGATCATATATAATAAAGAAACTTTTGAGCTAATTCTTGTGCATCTGTGTATATTTTCTTACATCTGCAAGTTTTTGTATTTTCTCTCTATGTTGCAATTTATATGAACTAATGTATATCGGCTACGAAGAAGTAATAGATCAATACTATTTATTCATGTTATAAATGATTAAAGCCCTTTGCAAAGATCTAGGAGTTGTTTAAGTAAATTACTATAATTATCTGTTTCGGAAGGGTTGAGGTTCATGAAGCTAGAAATAAGCCCTAGGAACCACATGAACCTATCACATTGACCTTTGAATGCAGAAACGTGGTTCTGTCATCCCCCAATACTGCTTTGGGTGAGACTCCAGCTTGTGCTACGCGAGTTGTTGTCGAAAGGAACAACAATTATAGTTTTTTTGGTTGGTACAACTAACGTTGAACTTGGGTCAAGCCCCATCAAGCCATCAACTACACATTGCATAGTCTCAACAACCAAGGGAGTAACTTGAGGCTTTAGACTACACAATGTGCAGTAACAACTTGGGCATAATAAGGGAGAGAATGTGCATTGCATAGTCTCAATGGTGAGGACTGGGCTTGAGCGTTCGAATTTCGCAATGCACAGTCTGGCTAGTCAACTACTATGCATTATGAAGTCTCATAGGCCAAGCATACAACTTCAACCTTAAACTTGTGCAATGCCTAGTTAGATAAGGTAATTACTGGCCAAGTGAAGGGAAGATATACTTGAAGAGGGTAAGGGAAAGTGGAAGATATGAGCAATGGTGCAAGTTAGATTGTAGATATGACTAAGGATAGATAGATCAATGAAAATCAAGTGTAGAAAATCATCATGCAAATTGAATAAGAAACATTCAGAAGAAGTCACCGAAACGGTGACCGCTGATGGGTAAAAACATGAAAACTCATGTGAAAATGGGAAAAGGTGAACGACGGAAAGAACCAACACTTTTACAAGATAATATAAGTTAGAATGTTAGAAACCATGAAAAGAAACGATAAAAATAACACTCAAAATAGTGAAATGACAAGAAGAAACCAAAAAAGTGATAAAATACTACAAAAGCAAAACTCACCCAAAAAAGCATTGTAAACTCTGTTGAAGGCTCCTTGATCTCCGTAAAAATGCTAGAGCTCCAATATGGAATGTGAAAATGAGCTCTAGGGGCATCTATGTTATGAAAAAAGCTCACTAAAAGATAGAAAAGATAGATCAATGACTTAGAAATAAGCCTCTTCGATGGGGAAACCTCCTCTATATTACACAAATGAACAATTCTTGGATGGTTCAAATGACACAAACTCCTTTCTATATATAGGAGTCTAAGGGGTCATAATATAATCAGAGTTGATATAACAATAATAATGTAAGGTTACCACAATAACAATAGTTGGATTCTATGGGGCACAACAATAACAATAAGGAGGCTACACTAATAATAATGAGGAAATACACTAGTATTATAGGGACCTCACATGCCCTTCTCCTTCAACAAAATTGTTTTCCTCAATGCTTGAGTAGCTTTGGATGCTTTTGTATAAAATTCTCATCCTCCCATGTGAAATCTTTTGTGGGTAAGTTCTTCCACTTGATGAGATACTGTGAAATTGATCAATTTTATAACTATCGAGTTCTTGTTTCCATGACTTCTTCAGGTGCCAATATAATTTTTCCTTCCTTGTCAAGTTTTGGAAATATTGTTTGAACTGGGAGCTTATCACCTATAACATTCTTTAAGCATGAAACATGGAAAACTGGGTAGACTCTGGAAGATGCAGGAAGCTCCAATTTGTATGCCATAGTACCGATTTTTTGCAACACCTTGTAAGGACCATAATACTTTGGTGATAATTTATTATCCTTATTAGCTTGCTTGAGGGAAATTTGTTTGTATGGTTGGAGACGTAAAAATACCCAATCACCTACATGAAAACTTCTTTTGTTGCAATGTTGATCCAGCTGTTGTTTCATTCTATTCTGCACTAAAGTGAGGTTATCCTTTAAGAGTTGAAGAACTTGTTGTTGATGCTCTATTTGATATTCTACTTCTTGAAACTTATAATTTTCTCTTAGAGATGATGTGATGGATGGTGGATGATATCCATAAAGTTCCATAAATGGGGTCATTTTTTCTACAGTATGGAAGGAAGTGTTATACCACCATTCAGCCAGAGGTAACCATTTGACCCATTGTGTTTGTTTATCATATACAAAGCAACGGAGATATCATTCCAAAAATTTGTTTACTATCTTAGTTTTCCTGTCTGCTTGAGGATGATAAGATGAAATATGAGCTAATTGAGTGCCCAGACAAGAAAACAATTTCATCCAAAAATTTCCATTGAAAATAGAATCTCTGTCACTTACAATAATCTTTGGGTTTCCATGTAGCTTTTGAATTGTTTCCATAAATCCAGTAGCAACTATACTAGATTTAAATGAATGAAATAATGCACAAAAGTGTGCATACTTGGTGTTGGCTTAGTGGTGCCTAACCCAGGTTCATAAGTGATTTAGCCAAGCAAATCCCGGTACTACTGGCCCTTTCGGTAACAATCCGCGGAGCGCGGACTAAGGTCTCACTCGAAGTAGTATGGGAGGGTGCTAGAACTAGGTTTCCACACCCTGGGGATGTTTGATATGTGGTGATTGATACACAGTCCAAACTTCACACTTACTATGCTACGCACACCTACGAGTACCCCACGCTTTGTGATATTGTCTTCGTGCAGTTCTAGCCGCAGCGGGACCTGTGTTATTTACCCAGGTCTTAATTAGTCTCTTTTAGCTGATTAAATAGATTAAATTCACATATAAACATTCATATGAGTATTCATTAAGTGCACACATTAACTAAACAAGGTAAAAGTATTGAATAACATCAACATAAAGATTCTAGAATAGATGCACAGAATAAACTTCTCTTTATTATCTTTCAATCCCAAGTATAGACCCGACTCCGCCCTGTGCACTCAGCTGCGACTCTACTAGGCCTATGTGCACTCAGCTGTAGAGTCTCTTCCTACTACTATGACCCAATACACTTCAATATTCACTCTATGCTCTTACCATGCCTTCGTTATTCTATCTATCTTTTTTCGTAAAAAACTATCTTTACCCTTAGAGCCTCGCTCAATTTATACAATCCCATGGTCCGTGATGAGGCCTAGAAATGGGTAGCTATATGGGCTCATTCTGCCTCTTATTTTGACTTAATACACCATTCTCATTATTTTGTTGCATGTTTTTGAATATATTTATGCTAATAGAGTGAATTGGGTTAGTCACTTTGCCATGTAGTCTAAAGTGTGCTTTATGCAGATTTTTTGGACAATTGTGGACAAAGACAAGGGAATAATGAGAAAATGGCAGCCAAAATCAAGGAAAACAGAGAAGAGGGCTTGTAGGTGGGGTGTCTCCTTCATTAATGACCCCTTTCCTCGATCCTCCATCAGCAACTCGGAGCACAAAGGCCCACATTGATGATTCCAAGCGACAAACGAGAAAGTCAAGTAGGACTGTTGTTTTTCTTTAGTTCTAGGAAGCCGAGTTCCTTGATTTTAGGAGCACTGTTGGAAGTACCCATTTGTATAAATAAGAAGGCTTCGAGCCTCAATAGGTTAGCCAGTTCTTAGTATATTTTCACACTTTTGTGCAACACATTGGTCAACTTATTTTCGAGTTCTTTTTTAGAACAGTTTATGTGATCTAACTACTTTTTTTTTATAAATAAAGATGAAATAGTTTTTGAGCCAGCATTGATCCCTTTCAAAGGGCTAAAGATCTTTGTTTAGGGCCCAACTCAAGCTACCCAACACCTCCTTTGTGCACTTATATGTTTTTGTTTCAATTCATGAGCTAATTTCTGCTGCATAGATTCACTTTACTTTTTTAGATTAGGTTGCTTTTGATGGTTAGTATAGTTTTTTTTGTTTCAAGTTGCTTAAGTAAGTTTCCACAGTGACAAAATAAGATCCAAAAAGGACATAGCAAGCCCTGATTTCCTTTCTCCCTTCCTGGGACTATGATTTGAGGTCAAGGCACTGTTGTTGCCACGAAAAACACAGTTTTTGCTCATCCATGCAACTGCTAGTGTGATAACTTGATTTGGAAAAGTTGATATTGGTTCAGATTAAATTTCTTTGCTCATTTCCTATTCTCTTTCCATAGTTCTCCCACATGCTTTTTTTTCATAAGGTACTGTTCAACATTTTTCTGTTTATAGGTCAGAAATTAGGTCAAACTAGACAAAACTCTGTTTTAGTTCTTTCTTTGGTCAAGTTTTGATAAGTAAATGCGCAAATATTTTGCAGGACATCTCAGCTTGCCATCCCTCCATAAAATAGCCAGCACCATCTCACTTCTCCTATATTTCCCAACTCATTCATAGCATTTCGCCAATCTGACCTAATTTCTGTGTTTTTCCATAAAGTTGCTTTCTTTCCCTTTTAACAAATCCACCCATCATGTTCACCCTTATCTTCCTTGACAAGTTCTAGATGCCTCAACACCTTCATCCAACCTTAATTTCCCCTTTCCCATCGTTCTTCCACCTTCAAAACCCTAAAAACAACTTTTGACCTCCTCTTGTAGAACCTCCTATAGATCCCCTGCAGCCTCCTATAGAGTTTCGTGTGAGTGATTTTTCGAAGACTGGTCACAATAAAAGTCTTCAGAAGGGTACTAGGGGCTTCTTAGGGCCTATCCACACCTTCCTCACCCTTTGAAAAATCCAATCCCATCTTCCTTTGCCACCAAACCTCTCCACAGTCACAACCAGATAAATCACAAACATAATAATTCCACATAAAACACTCAAAAGTACAAAAAGATGTTTTTTTCTCATTTCTTTTGAGAAGTAGCTTGAATAAATGCAATTTACCTTTTCAGTAGTCAATGGAACTCATTTCATTGGTTTCCATCTCTTTTCTTGCAAAATTAGGGTTAGTGGGTAAACTAGGGTTTGTTAGGGCTTGCTAGGGTTTGCGTTTCATTTCAAGTTTTCATTCTCTTTCTGCAAGTAGAATAGCCACTATAGAGTTAGTTTCCTTCCGTCATAGTTAAATCTTCTTTGGGGAACTCATAGAAGTTGGCTTAAGCTCCTAGCAAACTTGCGCCAGCTGATCAAGTGACAACCTGCAGTAAGAGCTAATACTTGTGCATACAACACTGTCGCTTCCAAGTTTGTTACGAACTACCGGGTTGATAAAATTAAAGAAGGAAGCCCGAGGAGTTGCAACACGATTGTTGCAATACTAGAGCCCACCATTCTTTTGGCGTCGTTGCTGGGGAAGCATCAGATTATTTTGTGATTACTGCTTTTCTTCTATTTTCTACTGCAACATTCTGCTAAGTAGTTTATTTCAGCAAAAGTAGAGTAGTTGTCTCATTTCAATTCTGCAATTTCATTTTAACAAGCGTAGATTAGGCATTTCCTGGTTTCATTTCCATTCTACAATTTCATTTCAGTAAGCGTAGATTAGGCATTTCCTACTTTCATTCCATTCTGCAATTTCATTTCAAGAAGTCCATTTCAGTTAGTTGCAATTTGTTGTTCAATCCATTTTAGTTTTGTAGGTACAAGAAAAAAAACAAAAAACAAAAATCACTCAAAAAGAAATTTCCTTTCATGCCTCATAGGAATAGAGACAATTCAGGAAAATTCCTACTCAACACCCCCACCACATCACTAAGTCACCCTTCTCTCTTCTTTGGTGGCAGTGATCTAGAAGAACCTATAGGTGAACCTCCAGAAATATACGAAGATCCTATAACAGAAGAAGAGCAAGAAACCATTCCTTTTGAGACCATGGCTAAAAACAGAAACGTTAGAGGAAATGGGGAAAGAATAGAAGGTGCTTTTCCTATCTGAGAGACTAATGGGGAAACAAAAATGAAAAACATAAGTCCTTCAACCTTACCTCACTTCCATGGATTGACTACTGAAGATCCTGATACCTTCTTGTTTGAATTTGTTGTTCTCTGTTGAACCTATGACTATGCAGAAGACGAGTAGAAGTTGAAACTATTTCCTTCTACCGTCAAGGATGCAGCGTTACGCTGGTTCATGGGGTTACCTGGAAACAATATCACAATTTGGGCTTAGATGCAGCAAGCCTTTAACAACAAATACCGGGAATACTGTAGATCAAAGGATACCAAGGAAGAAATCTTCTGAATGACCATGGGAAGTGATGTGTCCTTAGAAGACTATGAAGAGAGGTTTTATCTCAGTTATAAAAGGGCTAGGTGCACACTTGACCCTGAATCTCTGAAGTTGGTCCTACTCAAAGGAGTCCCTGAAGATCTTCTAGATACCCTCGATTTGCTGGTTGGGGGAGACATCTACCAACTACCTTATGATGACATAAAGACTATGTTTAGAAACCATTCTAGGTCAGCTAGAAAGAAAGGTAGGGGAAGTCAACCTTTAGTCAGTACACCCTCATCCAGTTCATCCCTTAGAAACGAACTTGAGAATCGGCTGGAATATTTCAAGAGTGAGATGAGGTAGACTCTTGCCATGCAAATGGATACCTTGCATAACAAAGGAAGCAAGAGGAAGCCGAGAGAGCTTAGGTCATATTTTGTCCTAGGTGCACTAGAAAGCATCTTAGGAACGAATTCCCATTGCACTCTATAGAAGCACGTTTAGTCTGTGAAGATGACCATCCTAAGAATCAATGCCCTTCCTTGCCCGGAATTAAAGCTGCATATGAGGGGGCTGAAGGAGCCACTGAACCACTCTATTTCATGAACCAAAGGAGGCCACATAGACCTAGACCTTACCATCAGGGAATGAAAGGGATATCCCAAACCTATTATAACCCCAATCAAGCCACTTCCATGCCTTCTTGGGTCCCCTTACTCATCCTTCCTGGTCCACACCCCCTCCTTGGTCGTATCCATCTCAATACCATGTTCATCCAGTTGCATTCGTTTCACTCTTCTGCTTAGCCACAACCTCAGTGGAATGCACCTCACCAGGGGTGGAAGCCCCAATACAACTCTCCTCTCACTCTTTTGCCTCCACTACCTGCTCAACCACTACCATTGCCTCCTGCTCCACCAAGACAACCCCAAATACCTACTCAACTAAACCCTAACCCCAATAACGGATAGGCTCAGTAGGTATATAGTGGAGAAACATCATGTCCGACCTATGCTATGTAAATTCAGGAGATTAACCTACGATCTGGGAAGATTCTCCCAAATAGCCAACCTCCTCCTAAGGAGGATGAGGAAGAAAAATAGGAAAGTCAACCGAAATCCATTCCACCCTTTCTTGAGAGACTAACTAGAACCACACAACCAACCCCAGAAGAAACTGAACTTTTGGGAGAATTGAAATAGTTATGTGTAAAGATACCACTTCTCCAAGCCATAAAAGATGTTCCTATACACAACAAAATGATCAAGGAGAAGTGCTTCAGGTACCCAGGCAGGCGCAAGAGATATGTTCCAACTATCAATATCATAGGACAATTGTCCGACCTGATGTTGGGGTAGGTAATCTTTCCGAAATATTTGGACCCTGGGAGTCCTGTAGTCGATGTCCACATCAATGGCACCATAATCCCCCATACCTTGATTGATCTAGAGGCTGCCATTAATGTGATGACCAAGGACACGATGCTCAAGCTCAACCTTTAAGGCTCCCTAAGAAAGACCACAATAGTACTAAAGTTAGTAGACCGCTCCACTGTGACCCCTGAGGTGATTGTGGAAGATGTAATGGTCTCTATTGATTCCTCGGAGTATCCTACTGATTTCCTGGTTCTCTAGCCAAAAGAAAAGCTCACTGTGTATCCTCTCATCCTAGGAAGACCTTGGTTAGCTACTGCAAATGCCTACATCAGTTGTCGTGCTGGGAACATGACAATCAAGAATGGGCATATGTCCAAACAGCTAGTCCTATATCCTCCTGCCCAACCTTTCTTAGAACATGAGTTACCTCTCTGGTTGGAGGAGGAAGATGAGGATGAAGTCTATTTTGCAACATTGTGTATAGTAGAAGCTACCACGGGGGGGCCCAAAAACCGAGGATGATCTTATGGAAAACTTGATTTAGAATCCACCTCCCAGTGGGTTGCCATTAGAAGAGCTGGTGGAAGAAACCCAAGCCAATCCTTTAGTTGATCTTTGTGTGGCTGATCCAACCTCTCTCTGAGTTAAGAATGTGGAATTCAACCCTGAAAGAACTTTGAAGATCAACTCATCCTTATCCACCTCTTAGGATAAAGAACTGTGTAGCTTATTGAAAGACCACTTTTTTTCTTGGAGCTATAAGGAGATGAAGGGAGTCCACCCTTCAGTCTATACTCATCACATTTACATTAAAGAATATTGTAAACCAGTAAGGAAATCTCAAAGGATGATGAATATTGTCAAAGAAGAACTACAAAAGTCTCTGGATGCAAGATTCATCTACCCCATCTCTGACAGCGAATGGGTCTCTCCTTTGGTGGTAGTTCCAAAGAAAAATAGGAAGTGGAGAATCTGTGTAGATTATCAGGAACTAAGCAAGGCCACAAAGAAGGATCATTTCCCTTTGCCTTTCATAGATCATGTGCTAGATGGCCTGGCAGGGAAGAACTTCTTCTCCTACCTAGATGGATTTAGCGGGTACAATGAGATCCAAATCAGCCCGGAAGACCAAGATAAGACCACTTTCACATGTCCTTGGGGTACTTTTGTATACCAGGTCCTTCCTTTTGGGTTGTGTAATGCTCTCGCCACTTTCCAGAGAGAAATACTAAACAAATTTGCTAAACTAGTTCATGATTCAGTGGAAATCTATATGGATGAATTTACCCCTTATGGTTCTAACTTCCAGGAAGTTGTGACTAACCTGGGAAAAGTTTTAGCCAAGTGCATTGGAATGAACCTATCCCTCAGTCCTGAAAAATTCGAATTCCTGATGACTGAAGGGACTGTGCTAGGTCATACAATTTCTCAGCAAGGATTACAGGTGGATCCCAACAATATTGCCATCATCCAAAGGGTCCCACCTCCTAAAAAGTTAAGAGATGTTCAGAGTTTCTTATGCTTAGCAGGGTATTATAGAAGATTCATTAAGGATTTTAGTAAGCTAGCCTCTCCATTGTTTGGTATTTTGGGAAAAGATGTTGAATTCATATGGACTGACAACTGTCAAGAGGCTCTGGACACCTTGAAAGGTAAACTAGTAACTGCCCCAATTTTGTGAGGTCCAAACTAGGCCCTACCTTTCCACATTCATACAGATGCCTCGAACAAAGCAATAGGAGAAGCCTTAGGGAAAGTTGATGAGAAGCTGCCTTATGCCATATATTTTGTAAGTAAAAACTTGTCCACGACAGAATTAAAATACATTGTAACTGAAAAGGAGCTCCTAGTTGTAGTCCATTTCCTAAATAAGTTCAGACACTACATCACCAGTTACCAAACATTCATACACACTGATCATGCTGCAATTAGGTATTTGATGAATAAACCAGATGTAAATGCTCGTATTATTAGATGGATGCTTTTATTGCAGCAATTTGATTTAACCATTATTGATATGCTAGGTAAGGAAAATGTTGTTGCTCATTTTCTGTCTAGATTAAATCTATCTGGAGGTGAAGAAGGAATCGTGGATGATCAAATACCATATGAACACCTATTTTCTATCTCAGTACTTTCCCCATGATTTGTTGATATAGAAAATTACTTGGTTTCAGCACAGAAAAGCAAGATCATGAGGAAAAGTGTTCCATTCACCTAGATTAGGGGCAATCTCTTCAAACTTGGCCCAGATCAGATTTTGAGGCGACGTGTCAGGGAGGATGAGGTTTTTGACATCCTCCTAACCTATCACGATGGGCCTTGTGGGGGCCATTTTGCAAAAAAGAGAATTGCCTTCAAAATTTTGCAAGTAGGTTACTATTGGCCCACTCTTCATCAAGATGTGAGGAGGTATATCAACCAGTGTGACCGATGTCAAAGGATGGGGAAACCTACTCCCAAGGATGAGATTCCCCTGCAACCTCAAGTGACTTTCGAGCCATTTGAGAAGTGGAGCATGGACTTTGTGGATCCCATCAACCCTCCTTCAAAATAGAAATCTTGCATCATTGTGTGCACTGATTATCTGAGAAAATGGGCAGAAACATAGGTGATCAAGGTAGCAACAAAAGAAAAAGTAGTTGAGTTTTTGAGGGAGAATATATTATACAAGTTTGGATATCCAAGAGAATTAGTCGCAGATCAAGGGAGTTAGTTTACATCCAATTTGATTGAAGACATGCTCACACACCACAAACTTAAACATAGAATTTCCACCCCCTATCATCCGCAAGCAAATGGACAAGTGGAAGTCACTAACAGAGCTTTGGAAGGAATTTTGACCAAGGTAGTGAGCAACAGCAGGAAGGATTGGATAGATCGATTGGTTGAGTCCACCTAGGCCTATAACACCACTTGGAAAACCACCATGGGGTTCACACCCTATGAGTTGGTCTATGAGAAGAAGGCTTTGTTGTCAATAGAATTTGAATATAACACCTTAAGGATGGCAGTTCAGCTAGACCTAGATCTGAGCCATGCACAAAAGGACAGGTTACTTCAACTCAATGGATTGGATGAACAGAGATTGCAGGCCCTTCTCCACTTAGAGGTAGTCCAACTTCAAAGGAAAATATGGCATGATAAACACCTCAAAGAAAAACAATTCCAGGAAGCAGAATGGGCGTTGCTGTAATTCAAGATATAAGGATTTCAAGGGCAACATGAGGACAAGATGGTTGGGACCATACACAGTAGAAAAATGCAATGATAATGGTTTAGTTCTGATCTAGACCATCGATGAAGAATCCATCCCCATGCTCGTCAATGGGCATAGGTTGAAGATCTACAGGAAGCCCTTTTCCAAGCAGGAATTCATTGAAAATATGAGTAAAACAGTGTTGGTAGTGGAGTAGGTCTCTGTCTCCACTCCACCCACACTCTAAAAAAAATAAAATAGAAAAAGAATAAAATATCCCTTGGTGAAAACCTCCTGGAGGTGCCCCAACTGTCTAAAAAAAAAAAGGATGATGAAAAGAAAAAAGAAAAACAGAGAGAAAAAAGAAAAAACTAACTTCTTTTAAATGCATTGCAGATTGTAGGGGGGTCACAGAAGAAAAAGGACATGGCTAGGCTGCATACACCCTTGATATCTCATTTCTCCATCACCATTGTCTTTCCCCAGGCCTTAGTATCGTAGTGTATAACAAGAATGATGGAAAGCAAATGACATGAAATACCACAATGGCACTGGAGTAGGGACGGTCCGAATGGGGATGATGTTCCCTTCCTGCCACCTCACCTCGTCACCACAGATCATGCCATAAGCTTAAGTATGCTGCAGTAGAAGTCTCCACCACCTTCTGTTTTCATTTACATCAACGATTTCTTGGCTGCAACAACTCACCTACCACCTGCAGAACATCAAAGCAGTCACTCTCTGCTAGCTTTCAAAACCCTTCTGCTTATCGGGCTCTACAGGAGCATTATCGCACTCTACAGGAAGAGAAACACAATGTACATGAGCCTTTCTACAGGAAGGCTAGAGAGCAGCTGTATAGAGGGAAAATTCAAATTTTTTTCCAAATTTAAGCTCGGAAAAAAGGTAGGCTCAGAAACCCACTCTACATCTGATATATCTACAAAAGGTGGTGGGATTTGAAGCAAAGTAATGGGTTGAAAAAGGAAGGGAAAGTGGAAACAAAAGTCTACTTGTGTTTTTCTGAAATATATACAATCTCTCCATTTTACTTTCTGCACTAAATGTCTATTTTTTTCTTCCCTGTATTCTCCTATAAAGAAGAGATGCAACCATATAAAACCAATCTTGAAAAAAGTGAATCTGCATTGGGAAGTCCATTTATTTTGTGAGAAAGAAAAAACTGTCTTGCTCTCTGAGTTGTTTCTTAAAAAAAAATATTGATTTCCTCCAACAGCCTGAGAAGTAAAGGAAGGTTGAGAAGAAAGTTTGAAGGGTAGGAAAATTAAAATTATTGTTTTTAGGCTTCTACGATCAGTTCTTTGTGTGTAGTTTTCTTCTGGAGTTCTCGCATCCATAATTGTTTGCATTGACGTTTCAAGCCAACCACTGTGGCTCATCATCAGGATAGATCAGTAATTGTGTAAAACAGATCTCATTGGTATGAATGGCTAAGCTCTCTCTACATCTTTTAGGGAATGTGAGATCTACCTTGTTCTTGGCTATCATAGATCTTAGATGTTCGAATACCTGAACCTCTTGTAATTTCTCCCTTTCGTATAGGGTTAAAATTATTGTTTTTAGGCTTCTGCAATTAGTTCTTTATGTGTAGTTTTCTTTCGAAGTTCTTGCATCCATAATTGTTTGCATCGACATTTCAAGCCAACCACCATGGCTCATCATTAGGATAGATCAGTAATTATGTAAAACATATCTCAATGGTATGAATGACTAAGCTATCTCTACATCTTTTGAGGAATGTGAGATCTGCCTTGGTTCTAGAAAAAACCTTAGTTGTTCCTCTATTTTCGGTTTTGAAAATTTGCTGCCTCCCTCATCACCTGAGAATTCCAATAGTCTCTAAAACATCATGGCAAGGGGTTTTATGAGAAAAGAGCCTCTAAATTCCACCAAATTGCATGAACACCTAGAAGTGGTAACCCTCTTTACCAGGGAAAATTGGATGCCTTTCTTTGAGAGAATTCATGGGTATGGTGAGGCAGTGACAGAGAAATTTTTAATGTCTTTAAGACCCCATTCAGAAACCCATGCTACAGTCAGTTTCAGGGGTCTAACCATAGAGCTTACACTAGAATTTATCAGTAGAACCACAGGTCTTCCACTTGGGCTCCCCTGGAGCAAAGAGGAAATACCACTAGGACAGGTTGCTAAAAAGACATTTTTCCAGCCTAATGAACATCCTATAGAGGATAAGAATGGGATCAGAAGGACAATTATACCTCAACCATCGGGTGATGTCAGCTACCAGATGATGAAATATATCTCCTATGAAGGAAGATACAATATAGTCTATGTTTATCACTTCAGATTATTGCATGAACTAAGATATGGAATGGACCTACCTGCATCTAGAAAACTTAGTCTTCCATATTTCCTCCTCCAATCCTTGATAGAGTGTGGCACCAAATTGAATGCAGGGGTCCTAGACCAACTGGCCAACCATGGACTCATTAAGTTGTTGGTAGAGGATGCCCTCCACACATACACCATCCATATAGCCTGGAAAATTTTCAAGAACATGACTAGAGAAGATGGCATAAAAACTCTCACTGATGACCTTAGCCCATCTAGCAGTGAAGAGAATAAGTAGAGAGAGGAAATTGAAAAGGAAATCCACGAGGATGAAAAAAATATTCAATTAGAAGAAGAAAAAGAGGAAAAATAGAGAGAAGAGGAGAAACATGGCACAACCACAGTTGAACCTAAAGTAGAAAAGAAAATAGCATCAAAAGTAGAGAAGAGGAAGAGGACAAAAACTGAGAAGAAGAAGCCCAGGACAACTTAGAAAAAGACTAACACAGGAAGGGCAGAAACTCGGCAAGAAAAGGAGAAAACACCACCAAAGATAGCAGAAACAAAATCTAAAGCAATAGACACAGGCAAAACTGCAGAGGATGAAGAAAAAAACAACAAGAAGAAGTGTCTCCTGAGACACTAGCAAGGGAAGCAACAACTATTCTTGTTGCACTTAGCACTCCAGCTAAGCAAAAAAGGAAAAGAAAAAGATAGACATCTATGTATTTCAAAGCTCATAGGAACACCAGAATCAAGGTGGGCAAGCCCCAGCCACCTTCGAAAGAACCTATTATCATTGAGGATGCACCTACTATGACAAAGGAGGAATATCCCTCCAAAATCTCCATCACCTACGAGAGAGGGAGTCCTAAGACCTCCAACTGGAAGGAAAGGATCAAATTAATGGACTCTAAAGCAGTCCTACAGGAGGCACAAACCTCTCTACAAGAGACGTTGGCTAAGCTCAAAGAAACTGAAAAACTGGAAAGGAAGGCAGAAGAATAGTCCCAAGAGGAAGGTAAGGCAAAAGAAATACCAGAGCCTGGAGCTCAGCCTAACTTAAGCTCCTATTACAATCTTCTGGAGGTTGGGAAGATCATCCCACAAAAATTTGTAGTGCCTCTTTTCTTCGAACTGGAAAAGGAAAGAGTCAAGACCCACACCTGGATGGAGATTGCAAAATCCAAATGGGTTGAAGACATAGGACACATGGAAAACAAGTTGAGAGAGATGAGCATAGAATTGAGCATAGTAAGGCATACAAAGAGCATCAGAAGAGCTCAACTACAGGATGAAAATGAATTGTTGAAAACGCAGCTACAAGAAAGGGAACCTCAAGGAGGAAATGAGTTGTTAACTTTGAAAGGATAGCAACAAAAAGAGGGACCCCAAGCAGATAGTGAAGCAGTAGAGAGACAAAAACCAGAAGAAGAACCATAGATAGACAACGAGACACTGATGAAACAACAGCAAGAAAAAGAATCCCAAGCAAAAACTAAAGTGCTGATTTTGAAAAGGCAACTACAGGAAAAGGAAACCCAGTTAGCCTGCATGACCAGCTGGGAAATGGAGGCATTGTAGTGCAAGAAACTAGCCAAATCGTATGCACTGTACCTCAAATATCAATGGCTCCAATTTCAGATTAAAACACTGGCCCAAAGGAGCACAATACCATATCAAGATTATGGCCAATTTATGCATTTTATGTGATCACATCTTAATTGAGGATAAAGAAAAGCTAGCAGAATTTTACCTACACAACATGGCACTCACTGACATAAATTTATGGGATCCAAATGCTGCATCGGGAGATTTGCAGTTAATGGATATGGCTTCTTGGATGAGCCATGAAGAGAAGAGAGCAATGGAAATTCAAAAAATGATGAAAAAAGAGCTGAGTGAGCCCCTGATGATTAGATCAAAACTAGCAGAACCCTTGGCTCTCATCTATGCCCACCAACACCTTGCAGCTAATACTCAAGTTATCCCTGACTATGTTGATAAGCAAGCACAAGCTATTGCTCATTTCTAGGATATGGAGAGATTGTTTGGCAATGACTGCCTTCATGCCTGCATGAGAAGGTGGAATACATTGCCACATAGCCTAAGGATCAGGGAGTATCACTCCCTAAGTAGGATGAGGAAAGCCATAAGGAGAGTGCCCCTGTATAAGCACTCAATGAAAAATTTGAAAGCCAACTGGATTGGGCTTAAACTCAATCCTCCATTGCTGCTTAGACTGTTGGAAGGAGTTAAGGAGGAGGAAGAACAGAAACAATGGGAATAAGTGGACAAGAAAGCAGGTTTCTATGATAGAGAGGAAGACATCACATAAGAGGCTTGGGATGTCAAGGAATTTTTCAGGGCTATTAAAGATGAAGAGCTATATTAGTTGCTCAGAGGATAAGCAACCCATTCAGCAGGGGGTGATGATGAGCCCCAGAAATGGGTAACTATATGGGCTCATTCTGCCTCTTATTTTGACTTAATCCACTGTTCTCATTATTTTGTTGCATGTTTTTTAATATATTTATGCTAATAGAGTGAATTGGATTAGTCACTTTTCCATGTAGTCTAATGTGTGTTTCATGTAGATTTTTTGGACAATTTTGGACAAAGACAAGGAATTAATGAGAAAATGGTAGACAAACTCGAGGAAAACAGGGAAGAGGACTTGTAGGGGGGTGTCTCCTTCATTAATGACCCATTTCCTTGAATCCTCCATCAACAACTTGAAGCACAAAGGCCCACATTGATGATTCCAAGGGTCAGCCGAGCAAGTCAAGTAGGATTGTTGTTTATCTTCTGTTCTATGAAGCTGAGTTCCTTGATTTTAGGAGGACTGTTGGAAGTCCTATTTGTATAAATAAGAAGGCTTCGAGCCTCAGTAGGTTAGCTAGTTCTTAGTATATTTTTGCACTTTTATGCAGTGCATTGGTCAGCTTATTTTTGAGTTCTTTTTTAGAATAGTTTATGTGATGTAATTGCTATTTTTTGATAAATAAAGATGAAATAGTTTTTGATCCAGAAATGATCTCTTTTAGAGGGCTAAAGCTCTTGGGTTAGGGCCCAACCCAAGCTTCCCAACACCTCCTTTGTGTACTTATATGATTTTGTTTCAATTCATGAGCTAATTTCTGTTGCATAGATTCACTTTACTTTTTTAGATTAGGTTGCCTTTGATGGTTAGTATAGTTGTTTTTGTTTCAAGTTGCTTAAGTAAGTGGCTGCAGTGACAAAATAAGATCCAAAAAGGACATAGTAGGCCCTGATTTCCTTTCTCCCTTCCTAGGAATATGATTTGAGGTCAAGCAACTATTGTTGCCACCAAAAACACAATTTTTGTTGTTACATGCAACTGCTAGTGTGATAACTTGATTTGAAAAAGTTGACATTGGTTAAAATTCACTTTCTTAGATCATTTCCTATTCTTTTCCCATATTTCTCCCACCTGCTTTTCTATTCATAAGGTACTATTCAACATTTTTCTGTTTGTAGGTCAGAAATTAGGTAAAACTAGGCAAAACTCTATTTTTAGTTCTTTCTTTGGTCAAGTTTTGATAAGTAAATGTGAAAATATTTTGCAGGACATCTCAACTCACCATCCCTCTATAAAATAGCCAGTGCTAGCTCACTTCTCCTAGATTTCACAACATTTCGCCAATTTACCCTATTTTCTACGTTTTTTCCATAAAGCTGCTTTCTTGCCATTTGAACAAATCCACCCATCACGTTCACCCCTGATCTTCCTTGACAAGCTCTATATGTCTCAACACCTTCATCCAGCCTTCATTTCCCCTTTTCCATCATTCTTCCACCTTCAAAACCCTAAAAACAACTTTCAACCTCCTCCTATAGATCCTCCTGTAAATCCCTTGTAGCCTCCTGTAGAGTTTCTTGTGAATGATTTTTCGAAGTATGATCGCAACGAAAGTCTTCAAAAGGGTACTAGGGGATTCTTAGGACCTATCCATACCTTCCTCAGCCTCTGAAAAAGCCAACCCCATCTTCCTTTGCCACCAAGCCTCTCCACAGTCACAACCAGATAAATCACAAGCATAATAATTCCACATAAAAACACTCAAAAGTACAAAAAGATGATTTCTTCTCATTTCTTTTCAGAAGTAGATTGAATAAATGAAATTTACCTTTTTAGTAGTCAATGGCACTCATTTCATTAGTTTCCATCTCTTTTCTTACAAAAGTAGGGTTAGTGGGTAAACTAGGGTTTGTTAGGGCTTGCTAGGGTTTGCGTTTCATTTCAAGTTTTCATTCTCTTTCTACAATTAGAATAGCCCCTGTAGAGTTAGTTTCCTTTCATCATAGTTAAATATTCTTCAAAGAACTCATAGAAGTTGGCTTAAGCTCCTAGTGAACTTGCGCTAGCTGATCAAGTGACAGACTGCAGTAAGAGCTAGTACTTGTGCATACAACACCGTCACTTCCAAGTTTGTTACGAACTACCGGATTGATAAAAGTAAAGAAGGAAGCCCCAAGAGTTGTAGCATGATTGTTACAATACTGGAGCCCACTAGTCCATGGACCATGGATAGGCCGACACAAATTTACATTAAATTACAGTTCTTAGGGAGAACAACCCTATCACTTGATTATATAATTCGCCCTCCGCACTCGTGATTCACGAAGTTCTACACCATATTTGACCAAAACTTTTGGCTTTGATCCCCAAAACCTACCGTGGGGGATCCCATGCCCAACACTTGGTAAGTCTATCAACTACCACCATGATGACACTCTTTTCTTCAGACTTTGGTAAACTTGTGATAAAATCTGTTGAAAACTCCTCCCTACGTTAACTTTGAATGGATACATCTTGTAATGGACTCAGGGTCTTAATTATCTCAACTTTATTTTGTTGGCAAACCAAGCATTATGCCATAAACTTTTGAATATTGACTTTAAGGCCATCCCAAAAACATTCCTTCTTCATCTTGTGGTAAGCTATTAAAAATCCTGAGTGCCCTCCTAAGGGAGAGGTGTGAAATTCTAGAAGAATATTTTGTTTGAGTTGGGAATTCTTACAAAGGTATAAGTGATCTTTGTACCATAATGAATCATTTTTCTAGATAAATGTATCAGATGTACTAGGATCTTGCTGCAACTTTTGAATGAGTGCCCATGCTTCTTTGTTATTCTTCCTTTCATCCATTGCTTCTGTTATCCAATCTGGTTGGATAATAGAAATGACACAAAGAAATGCTTCCACCTCCTCATCCTTTATTGAGAGTGCATCTGCAACAACATTTTGCTTCCCTTTTTTGTAGATGATTTCAAAGTCATAATCCAACATATTTGTGAGCCATTTTTTTTGTTCCTCTAAAAATAATCTTTGTTCTAAAAAGTATTTAAGACTATCATGATCTGTTTTTACCTTAACGTGCCTTCCCATTAGGTAAAGTCACCATTTCTTAAGTGAATTTAGTATTTCCGACATTTCCTTCTCATAAATAGATTTATGTAAATACTTTCGTATGATTGGACAACTTTCAAAAGCAATGGGTCTTCCTTATTGAATTAAAACAACACCAATTCCATTTCTTGAGGCATCACATTCCACAATAAAGGTTTTGGTGAAGTCTAGCGTAGCTAAGACCAATGCTTGGCACATTTCCTCTTTAAGATGCTCAAATGCCTTAGTTGCTTCTGGAGTCCAAGAAAATGCATATTTCTTCAGTAATGTTGTTAGAGGTGTTGCTATTCTCCCATAATTATTAACAAATTTGTGATAATACCCCGTCAACCCGAAAAATCCTCGCAGATGCTTTATGGATGTGGGGATTTTCCATTCCTTAATAGATTTAATTTTGTTAGGGTCTACCTCAACACACTCATGAGATACAATATAACCCAGATATTCCACCTCTTGTACTCCAAAGAAACATTTGGAGGTTTTTGCATATAATTGCTTCTCCTTTAATAGCTTGACAACCCTATCAACATGGTCAAGATGATCCTTCCATGAATTGTTGTAGATTAGTATATCATAAAAAAGTACTAACACAAATTTTCTATGGAAGGGTTTGAAAATGGTATTCATCAAACCTTGAAATGTAGAAGGTGCATTGGTAAGGCCAAAATGCATGACCAAAAATTCATAATGACCTTCATGAGTTCTAAAAAAATTTTGGGAACTTCTTTAGTCTTCATTTTTATTTGATGATATCATGAACGAAGATCCAACTTGGTGAAGTAAATTTCTCCTTGTAATTCATCAAATAATTCATCAATGAAAGGAATGGGAAATTTATCTTTAATAGTGAGCTTGTTGAGCTCCCTATAATCCAGACACATGTGCCATGATCCATCCTTCTTGTGCACCAATACTACTGGAGAAGAGAAATAACTTTGACTAGATTGAGTAATACCCGCCTCTAGCATTTTTGCAACCATACGTTCAGTTTCACTCTTTTGGGCATAGGGATATTTGTAAGGCCTGATGTTTGGAGGAATACTTCATGGAATGAAATGGATAACATGATCATGATCATGAATAGGTGGGAGGTCTTTGGGAGTCTTAAATACCTTGGAATGTTTGTCGAAGACCTTTTGGAGGTCTGGAGAAATAGATGTTGTCGATTTTTGATCCTCTACAAAACATAATTGTGTAAGCCTTGTTGTTATTTCTTTATAAGATTTGTCATGCTATTAGAGTTGATTACCATTCCTGGTTTCCTTGCGATACCCCTTAATTAAACTTCCTTTCATTCCCAACAAAAATTCATGAAAATTTCTTAAAAATTAAAAGTTATCGTACCCAAAGGTTGTAACCATTGGATTCCTAGTACAACATCAGCACCACCCATTGGAATGGAAAGAATTGGACTATTCAATACGTATTCTCCCATGTATAGCTTGATATTATGGCACTTTCTGGAGCAATTTATGGTTCCTCCATTTGCAACGATCACTTGACACTTTGGTGATGGATATAGGAAGCAATTTAATTCCTTTTCTATCTTACAATGAATAAAATTGTGGGTACTACCCGAATCAATCAACATTGTTAACATTTTCTTCTTGACATGTCCTTCTATCTTGAGAGCTTGTGGAGTGGTAATTCCTACCAATGCATTACAATATATGTTTGGATTCATTTATTCTTTCTCTAGGGTTGATTCCTGGTGCATATCCTCTTATTTTTATGTTTCTTGTTCCTCTTCACAATCTATGTAGAATAATTTATTCTCAGCACACTTATGACATTTATGTATTTTCTATCACAACTGTAACAAAGCCCTTTTTCTCTTTTTTCCTCCAATTGTTGTCGTGTCAACCTTGTAGGTTGTGGAAGACTAGGACTAGTAACAATTCCATCTTTCAACTTTTCTTTCCACCCTAAATGCCTTCTCCAAAGAATCAGGTTCCCAAACGTGAACCTCATGTTGGATGCTATCTTTTAAAGTCACTATGAAGACATCAATCTTATGATTCTATAACATATCGATTACCCTAATATTCAATTTTTGAAAGTCTTCAATGTGCTCCACCATTGAACCCTTTTGTTTGAGATTTATCAATTGGCTAAAGAAGGTGTTGCTCTTTGTATCTTGATAATGAGCTATCATTTCTTCCACAAAAATTGACCAGGTGACAAGCAGTTTGCGAGAATAAATCCATCTATACCATACAAACTGATTGGGTTCTAAATATAAATATGAAATACGTACCTTTTGTGAGGGTTGCACATCCTGTAGATCAAAATATTGCTCCATCTGTATTATCCAAGTTATCGGATCCTTGCCATCAAACTTCCTCATCTCTATATTTGGAATGTTGTGGTTCTTAAACCCCACATGGGAGTCTCTAAAATCATGTTTGATATTTCTTTTATCTTCATCATGATTTTCATGGATTTCCTTGTCACCAATGGGATGCCTTTCTTCTAGCAACTTTGCCAAAATTTCTTTCAATCCTTCTATCTTGACATTCACCATTGCTTCCATGTCTAATTTTAAACCATCATTAAAAAATACCATGTCCTTCTTATACCATCTATCTTAACATTCATCATGGCTTCCAATTCATTTTTTGTTACCTTTTACGAGAGCGAAATTTGTTGCATTTGGTCTTGCAAATTTTGATATATCATGTTGCATTTCTTCCTATTCTTCACGTGTCATAGTGGAGCTTGCAAGTTTCTTACTAGGTGTTTCCATTTTCTTTCTTTGGGGAATCAATTAATGATGATTATGCTTGTCTGTGCCCTTTTCAATCACTTCAAACTAATTTTTCAAACCAAAATTATGCAAATTTTTAAAAAAACTACACCTTTTTTTCTTTTCTTTTGCTTCATAGGAGCTTGATATTGAATCTATTGTATCTCTGTAATTTCAGCTTTCCAAGGTCTTCAATTTCGTCATATGGTATCTTTATGAAGCCTCTTTCTATCCCCACAAGTCTGTTTAAGATTGGAGTCTTCAAGGAAGAGTTAGGTGAAATCTCCCATACTGACTTGATGATAGACTTCTTCAGTAGAGTAGACTTGTATGAAGTGCCATGTATCATTGTTTCCACCTTCAGACCAGAATATGCTATACAGAAAAATACAATCCATTCTCATTTTGTAAATTTTGGCGAAATTTCATTCTGATACTTACAGATAAAATTATGACAATTTTCCCAAGGTCACCTGATTGGGATGTAATTCTATATCTTGCAAAAACCCTAACTTCCTTGGATCATAGGTCTGAAAATATAACGATACAAGATCTAAAATTTGGACCCGAGTTTCACTAGGAGTTCGGATCAAATGGGTTTCAATTTAAGATTCTGAACCTTTGCAGAAAAAACATTATAGTGAAAATGCCACGATGACCTATTTGATATGGAATTCTAGAGCTTGCCAAAACCCTAACTTCCTCAGATCATATCTACGACAATATAGCAAGACAAGATCAGAAATTTGGACCCAAGGTTCATAGCTATTGCGGCTCCAATGGGTTTTCTTTTTATCTTATGAAAATTCGTATAGAAAACGTTATAGCGAAACTTCCACAATGGCCCGTTTGGAGCAGCAAAACCCTAGAATCCAAAGCTCTGATACCAGATGTTATGAAACCAATTCACAAAAAGATCGAAAAGATAGATCAATGACATAGAAATAAGCCTCTTCGAGGGGCAAAACTCTTTTACATTACACAAATGAACAATTATTGGATGATTCAATTGACACAACCTCCTTTCTATATATAAGAGTCTAAGGGGTCATAATATAATTAGAGTTGACATAACAATAATAATGCAAGGGAATCACAATAATAGTAGTGGGATTGTATGGCGGCAAAACAATAAAAATAAGGGGGCTACACAAATAACAATGAGGGAATAATGGGCTTCTATGTGGTACAACAATAACAATAAGGGGGCTACATTAATAACAATGAGCAAATACATTAGTACTATAGGGACCTAGCAATCTATGATATAGATCTAGGCTTATTAGGGTTTAAGAAACACATGTCTAAAATCAAGGAAAAAAGAGAAACTTGAAAGGAAGTCTAAAAACAATATCTTTGCCACTCTTTGGGAAATTAATGATCACTCCCTATTTTCTAGGGGTTACTTTTTGATTTTTTGATTTTTTATTTTTTTGGAAATAAACCATTCACACTACAGAGAAAGACCTCACATTTCCCAGCCAAAAGGGGTTGGGAAACTTCTTTAATTAGTGAATTGAGTAGTTTTGAGCTCGTTGTTGGACTGCCATCTAGAATTGCCCAGTTTTTGAGCTCAAGGCAAGCCTACCTTCTGAATTGTGCAATTAATCTCATCAAGGCTAGCCTGGATTTCAAGATTACTCAATTTTTAGAGGCAAACCCAATAATGCTCCAACGTCTAGGAAGAAGATTGATTGTGAATGAAAATGATCAAATTGGGATCAAAACAAGGAATAACAAGCACAATAACGAAAATATAAGGCTTGAGAAAATCATGAATACTTGATGAAATTAAGATATAAGCTCCCATGGATAGAAGGAAGGCTCCAAAATCAAAGCATGGGAAAAATTTTGGAGGATGGTTGTAGCAGTTACAACACTTGGTGACACAGTGGTAGAACTCCAACTATCTATATGGGTCTTAACTCATGAAATATAGGTCTAACTCTTTAGGAATTATTTATCAGTTCAATGATCACCATAACTTCTTCACTTAGCTTACGTTAAGGATATAATCCCTACCCTTATCTTCATCGATAACACACTACAAAGAAAATTGAAACTTTAGTTGTTTTGATTGGGGATGAGGAGTATATAGATACACAAGCGAAATAGGAATCTAAGAGTCTTGGTTTTCATTTCTAGTGTTAATTCACTACCAACAAGCCTAGATAATATGCCAATGGAGTCACTTTAGGGACACATGCATTTCTCCACTGCTAGTGAGCTTGGAGGATACCCTAGCGGAGTTGCTTTATTCACCTCCTTGCATAGGAAACATTTCTCTTCTTTTGCCTTTTATTATTTTTTGCATTTTTTATATTCAAAGAACTGTGCATAGGAACTTATTTATTTTGTGAGGTGAAAGAGGGATCCCAATTCATTGAGAGAATAAGAGGTTGTCCCTTTAGACAAGGATTTTTATACACCTTTGAAATATAATTCACTTTTAAAGTTTCCTCCCCTCCTTACTCTACTTGACTTATTTGACAATATGAAACCACCATTATGGCTTGTTACACTGAAATTTGTCACCATGACTATCTACAGTTAATATGGCTCCATCAATAGTTATATTATCCTCCTTGTCAAGCCTCATACCTCTGCTCTTCATGTCAAACTTCAAAAAGAGAGAAAGTCACTTAAAAACATGTTTATCTCTGGGTACGCAGGTTCTCTCTACCTTGCCTGCGTGTACGCATCCAAACACACTGTACCTGCGTACTTGTACGCTCTGTAAGCCAAAGGATGGGTGCGTACCCCTGTAAAGGTCAAAAGGCGCGAGTTTCATCTTTAAAAAGTTACTTGTGGTCACTTCTAGAGCCTTCTAGAAGAGTGTTTGACGTGTATTGAGCGCCTCCAGATGGTTCATGCATCCCTATGATAGAGGAACTATCCCGTCAAGAGAGGAGCTACCCCATCCAAAAGAGGGAGTATCCCATTGATGTTGGAACTGAATAACTTCCTCTAGAACACTATAAATACAGGCCTTGGGCCAGAGGAGGGGAGGGTGAAAGCTGAACATTCCAAAGGGTAGATGCTGCTGGAATTAGGACTTCCATTGTAAACTTGTGAGGAGAGATTACCATCCTTTCTTGTTGCCATATTGGAAGTGGCTGAGCTTGTCAAAGTAGAGGAAAACTCTTGCTGGACCCTGGGAGGAGCTTGCACAACACCAAGGCTCAGGTTGTAATGGTTCCTTTTTTGTTTCCTTAATACAAATAAGTCCATTCTTCTCAATGATTTGTTGTTAATGAATTATTTCATGTACTCCTTGGTCTATATGATGAATATGCTTTGGTTTATGAAATATTCAGGTGTTATGTAATCGTTTGACTGTTAGTGTATGCAGGTCTTAAAGTGAAGGAGGAGCTCATCTGGATCAGCAAGGCTGGACTGCTACAATAAGCGTTGGATTTGAGGTAGGATCGAACAACAATTGGTTTCTCATAGAATAATGTATGTTTAGAGAAGGATTGCTCTTGTTTGTCTTGTTTGTCACTAGAGAGTCTTAGACTCCTAGGGAGGTTAGGTTTGTCCGCAAAAATAACTCTTTCCGCATGACAAATTGGCGACTCCGCTGGGGAATCCATTGATGTGATTGATTTTTCCTTTGAACATTACTTTGATCTGAAAAGAGTCTTGTTTGTTTTGCTTTTTGGTTGCTTGACTGTGTTTTTGGGTGGCTTAGCTTAGGGTCGACTTAGAACTTAGGTTTTCTTTGTTTTACAGTAGTACGCACCCTCTGAGTTAGACACAGTGCGTACTTGTACGCACTGTATCTGTGTACACAGAGCGTACACGCACCTGGTTGAATAGTCTACCTGCGTACCCTGTTAAAATTAAGAAAATTCCCTTTTTTATCACTTTTTCCTTTTTAAATTTTGTTTTTCTTAGTCTTCACTGCCCAGATCCACTGGTTGACTGTCAAAAATCTTCACCTGTACTTGTTCCATTAGTGTCGAAAGTTTTAGTGAAATTCCTTGAGATTTTAGCCTTAGGGTTTTGGTTTTTATATTGGTCCTGTAGTGACTTTGGGTTTAGAAGTTGCAAAGGCTTAGATATCTCTGGTTTTGTCAGTCTTCTTAGGAGTCGGACCAGTCGCAAAATCTACCCTCGTGAGTGACCTACCTTTGTGTTGTCTCTTTGCAAAATTTCAATATAACCTTGTTCATTGAAAGTTGTGAATTTCATTTTCAAAAAGAACAAAAAGAGATTGAGTTTTTGTTTTGATTAGTTTGTGATTCTGCATAAACTAGTCCTTGGCTTAATCATTGCCAAGTAAAACATCCTGGAATCATCCTAGTAAGCTTTTGCTTCTTAGATTAATTTGTTAGTGAGAGGTTAGGTACATTTCCTTTGATTTGCTTTTGAGTGATTTTTCATAGATTTTCATAGATCTTGAAATTGCTTTGATTAGATTAGTTTTGCATTTTTTTGTTAAATAGGGAAATATCAAGGATCTCCTTTGCCACATTTTCTTTAGAGTAGCATTTGACGTCTTTGAAAGAGAAAGGAATTTTTTCGTGAAGTAAAGAGTGGTCATGTTTTGTGTGCTTTGAAAGATAAAGAGAATTGTTTCTTTGATTGTCTTTTGAGAAAGTTGTTTTTATTGAAAAGATTGCATTCTCTCAACTCTCTTAATTAGAACATTCATTGAAAAGAGAAAATTATAAATCATCTTAGGTGCATCTTTTAGAGAATTGGAATCGAGTCTATACACCACCAAGTTTCATCTCCATCACCTTTGTCTTAAAGAACAGCCATTAAAATCAACGCTTAAAGTAAAATTAACTTAGAAATTTTAATTTTTCTAGGGCTCTGAAGCACCAACATAGATCAGGCTAGTGTCTTGGAGTAGGTGAGTAATTAACTCTCCAAGACTATTAAACCAAACAAGTAGCTTATCTTGTGATAGAATAAATCCATCTGTTACATTTATATTCTGGGAAAGCTCCTCTTAAAGGAGAAGCACGAGCTCGTGTCCGAACCAATGAGGGGATCAATCCTCCCTCGTTGGGAACGACGCCAGACACGCACGTATTACAAACGGTAAACCTCAGATTATTGTTGAGGAGCCAGGGGATCACTTATCGGTAAACCTTGGATTGATCATTGTCAAGGAGCCGGTAAGGGGATTGAGCTTGTTACTCTGCCCTTGCGTGCTGTCGGAGTGTAGACTGTTCCCCCAGATATATTTGTTGCTGTTGGTAACCTTAGTGGCCATAATCCTAGGATTCTACCCAAGGTGACGGTGGTGCGAAGATCCCACTGTACCTGGAGCAGACGTCGGCTAGACTCACTTGGATTTTCTGGGGGGTTCACTTCACTCGAGACGGTTAAAGTGGAGGAACTTGGTCCAGTCTATTCATTAAGCAGGTTGCGGGGTAACTGTTCCACCCGCTCTTTATGTACTGAATCCTACGAGGTTGGATTTCATCACCAACTAGTGTTTTTGGTCCGGAAGCTACTGTTTGTGTTTGGTTT